>JAACNH010001409.1:1988-78515 GCA_019447015.1 Hymenochirus boettgeri | reverse complement strand
GTACAGTATGTGCTCCACCACTCAGTATTAATATACTGTACAGTATGTGCTCCACCACTCAGTATTTATATACTGTACAGTATGTGCTCCACCACTGGGTATTTATATACTGTACAGTATGTGCTCCACCACTCAGTATTAATATACTGTACAGTATGTACTCCACTACTTGATATTAATATACTGTACAGTATGTGCTCTACCACTCAGTATTAATATACTGTACAGTATGATCTCCACCACTCAGTATTAATATACTGTACAGTATGTACTCCACTACTTGATATTAATATACTCTACAGTATGTGCTCTACCACTCAGTATTAATATACTGTACAGTATGTACTCCACCACTAGGTATTTATATACTGTACAGTATGTGCTCCACCACTCGGTATTTATATACTGTACAGTATACACAACCTTCCCAATACTATGTTACTATGTAACTGTATACAGGACATTATGGGAGTTAGGGTTTATAAAGGTTGACTAGATGGATGTATGTCTTTATATAACCTCCAGTACTGGGTTACTATGTAACTGTTATACAGACATTATGGGAGGTATAGGGGTTAAGGGTGGACTAGATGGACGTATGTTTTTTTCTTGATACAAACTCCAATACTATGTTCTTGATAACTGTTAGACAGGACATTATGTGGTCGGGATAAAGGTTTGGACTAGATGGACGTATGTCTTTATACAACCTCCGATACTATGTTACTATGTAACTGTTATACAGGCATTATGGTAGGGTATAAAAGGTTGACTAGATGGGAGGTTGTATTATATAAAACCTCCAATACTATGTTACTATGTAACTGTTATACAGACATTATGGGTAGTGTTAAAGGTTGGATTAGATGGACCGTTATGCTTTTACAAACTCCAATACTAGTTATATGTCAACTGTTATACAGGACATTATGGGTAGGGTATAAAGGTGGGACTGGATGGACGATGTCTTTATACACCTCAAAAACTATGTTACTACGTAAACTGTTATACAGACTTATGGGTAGGGGCTAACGGTTGGACTAGATGGACGTCGTCTTTCTAACAACCTCCCATACTATGGTACTATGTAAACTGTTATACCAGACTTATGGGTAGGGTTTATAAAGTTGGACTAGATGGACGTACTGTCTTATACAACCTACAATACATGTACTATGTAACTGTTATACAAGACATTATGGGAGGGGAATAAAGTTCGAACTGGTGACGTATGTCTTTATACAACCTCAATACTTGTTACTAGTGTAAATGTGATACCAGACGTATGGGGTAGGAGTATAAAGTTGGACGAGATGACATATGTCTTATACAACCTCCAATTACATGTTACTATGTACTGTTATAACAGCATTAGGGTAGGGGATTAAAGGTTGGACTGATGGACGTAGTTTTATAAACCTCCAATATATGTACTATGTAAATGTTATACAGACATTTGGGTGGGTATAAAGGTTGGACTAGATGGAGGTATGTCTTTATATAACCTCCAATTACTAGTGATATGTAAACTGTACACAGGACATTATGGGTAGGGTATAAAGGTGTTGGGGACTAGATGGACGTGTGTCTTTATACAACTCCAATTACTATGTTGACGAGGGAAAAGGGGAGACAGGAACAGGAGGGGGCGGGGAGAAAGGGGGGGAGAGATGACGGGGGGGGCGGGAGGCAACCGCCAGACGAGGGGACGAGGGAACGGGAGACAGAAGGAGGGGAAGGGGAGAAAGGGGGGAGGAGAGGACGGGGGGTGCGGGAGACAACCTCCCAAGACGAGGGGACGAGGGAACGGGAGGAACACCCGAGGGGGAGGGTAGAAAGGGGGGAGGGGAGGGAGGCGGGCTGTGAGCAACCCGCGAATACTGCATGGGGGGGACGATGAAACGGGGAGAAGGCAGGAGGGGGGGAGGGGAGAAAAGGGGAGAGAGGACGGAGGGCGGGAGCCAAACCCAAGACGATGGTACAGAGGGGAAACTGTAGACAGAAGGTGGGAGGGGAGAAAGGGGGGACGAGAGGGACGGAGGGCGGGAAGAACCGCCAATACGATGTTACGGGGAACGGGGAGACAGACAGGAGGGGAGGAGAGAAAGGGGGGAAGAGAGAGGAACGGAGGCGGGAGACATACCGCCAAGACGAGGGGACGAGGTGGGAAAGGGATACAGACTCGGAGGCCAGGGGGAGGGGAAGAAGAGGAGGGGAGAGGAAGGGGGGAGGAAGAGAGGGGGGAGGGGGAGAGGGAGAGAGGAGGAGTCGAGGGAGGAGGGGAGGAGGGAGAGGTGAGGAGGTGGTTTGATAGAGAGGTAAGAGGAGAAGAGGAGGGAGGAGGAGAGGATAGGAGAGGGAGGGGAGGGAGGGGAGAGAGATGAAGGAAAGGGGATATGATGAGAATTAAGGGGGTGCAGGTGGGGAGGGGCGGAGGGAGGGGGAGAGGACGGGAAGGGGTGCTTTGTTAATTATTTATTGTTTTTTTATAGTTTTTTATATTTATTATTTAATTTTATTTATTATAAAAGGTTGGACTAGATGGAAACGGTTATGTCTTATACAACTCCAATACTATGTTACTATGTAACTGTTATACAGACATTATGGGTGGGTATAAAGGTTGGACTAGATGGACGTGTGTGTCTTTACACAACCTCCAATACTATGTTACCTATGGTAACTGTGTTACAGACATATGGGTAGGGTATAAAGGTTGGACTAGATGGACATATGTCTTTATACAGCCTCAATACTATGTTTACTATGTAAACTGTTATACAGACATTATGGGTAGGGTATAAGGTTGACAGATGGACGTATGTCTTTATATTAACCTCAAACTATGGTACTATGTAACTGTTATACAGACATTATGGGTAGAGGTATTTTAAGGTTGGACTAGATGGACGTATGTCTTTATATAACCTCCAATTACTATGGTTACTGGTAACTGTTATACAGATATTATGGGTAGGATATATAAAGGTTGGGACTAGATGGGACGTATGTCTTTATACAAACTCCAATACTATGTTACTATGTTAGTAAACTGTTTACAGGACAATGGGTAGGTATAAAGGTTTGGACGAGTGGACGTATGTCTTATTACAACCTCCGATTACTTGTTACTAGTAACTGTTATTACAGGCAGTAGTGGGTAGGATAAAGGTTGGAACTAGATGGAGTATTGTTTTATACAACCTCGATACTGTTACTATGTAACGGTTATACAGACATTCATGGTGGGAAAAGGTTGGACTAGATGGACGTATGTCTGTATAAAACCTCCAGGATACTATTGTTACTATGTACCTGTTTATACAGACATTTGGGTAGGTATTAAAGGTTGGGACTAGATGGACGTTGTTCTTTATACAAACCTCCAATACTATGTTACTATGTAAATGTTATACAGGCATTATGGGTAGGGTATAAAGGTTGGACTAGATGGACGTATGTGCTTTATACAACCTTCCAAGACTATGTTACTATGTAACTGTTATTACCGACATTATGGGTAGGGTATATAAAGGTTGGACTAGATGGACAATGTATTTAAACAACCTCATTACTATGTTACTATGTAACTGTTAGAACGGAACATTAGGGTTGAGGGTTAAAGGTTGGACTAGTGGACGTATGTCTTTATACAAACCTCCCATTACTATTTTACTATGTAACTGTTAGACAGACATTATGGTAGGGTATAAAGGTTGGACTAGATGGACGTATGTTCTTTATTACAACTCCAATACTATGTAATATGTAACTGTTATTACAGAACATTATGGGTAGGGTATTAAAGGTTGGGACTAGAGGGGCGTATGTCTTATATAACCCCAATACTTGTTACTAATGTAAAACGTTATACAGCCAGTGATGGGTAGTGTATAAAGGTGGATTAGAGGACGTATGTCTTTATAAAACCTCCATACATGTTACTATGTAACTGTTTACAGACATTATGGGTAGGGTATAAAGGTTGGGGACTGGATGGACGTATGCTTTATACACCTCCAATACTATGTTTACTACGTAACTGTTTACAGACAGTATGGGTAGGGTATAAAGGTTGGACTAAGATGACGTATGTTTATACAACCTCCAATACTATACTATGTAACTGTTATACAGACATTATGGTAGGGGATAAAAGTTGGACTAGATGGACGTATGTCTTTTTAACCTCCAATACTACGTTACTATGTAACTGTTATACAGCCATTATTGGTTAGGGTATAAAGGTGCGACTCGATGGACGATGTCTTTTATACAAACTCCCAATACTATGTTACTATGTGTAAACGGTTATACAGCATTAGGGTCGGTAGGGTACAAAGGTTGGACTAGATGGGGAGTATGTCTTTATATAACCTCCAATACTATGTTACTATGTAACTGTTAATACAGACATTTGGGTTATGTATAAAGGTTGGATTAGATGGAAGTATGTCTTTTTATACAACCTCCACTACTATGTTACTATGTCAACTGTTTATACAGACATTATGGGTAGGGTATAAAGGTTGGATTAGATAGACGTATGTATTTATATTACAACCTCAATACTATGTTACGATGTAGCGGTTATGACAGACATACCGGTAGGGTTCTAACGGTTGGACTAGATGGACGTATTGTCTTATAAACCTCCAATACTATGTTACTATGTAAACTGTTATACAGACATTAAGGGGTAGGGTATTATAAAGGTTGGACTAGAGGGACGTATGTCTTTATACAACCTCCAATGACAGGTTACTATTGAACTGTAATACAGACATTACAGGTAGGGTATAAAGGTTGGAACTGATGGACGTATGCTTTATACAACCCTCCAATACTATGTTACAGTAACTGTAATACAGACATTATGGGTAGGGTATAAAGGTTGGACTAGATGGACGTATGTCTTTATACAACCTCCAATACTACGTTACATGTAAAATGTTATCAGACAGTATGGGTTGGGTATATAAGGTTGGATAGATGGACGTATGTCTTTAGCAACTTCCAATACTATGTTCTATGTAAACTGGTTATACCGACATTAGGGTGGGTAAAAGGTTGGAATAGATGGACGTATTTCTTGATGACAACCTCCAATACTATGTTACTTTTTTTAAATGTAACTGTTATTACAGACGTTATGGGTAGGGTATAAAGGTTGTACTAGATGGGACGTATGGTCTTTTACAAGTCCAAGATATGTTACTATGTAACATGTTTACATTATGGGTAGGGTATAAAGGTTGGACTAGATGGACGTAGGTCATTACAACCTCCAATACTCTGTTACTATATAACTGTTTACAGACATTATTGGGTAGGGTAGAAAGGTTGGACTAGAGGACGTTATGTTCTTTATTACAACATCCAATACTATGTTACTAGTAAATGTTTGTTTACAGACATTAGGGGTAGGGTATAAAGGTTGGCTAGATGGACGTATGTCTTTATATAACCTCCAATACTATGTTACTATGGTTAACTGATTATACAGACATTATGGGTAGGGTATAAAGGGGTGGACTAGAGGAAGTGTGTCTTTATACAACCTCCAAATTAATATGTTACTATGTAACTGTTATACAGGACATTATGGGTCGGGATAAAGTTTGACTAGCTGGACGTGTTGTCTTTATTCAACTCCAATTACTATGTTTACTATGTAACTGTTATACAGGACATTATGGAGATGTATAAAGGTTGATTAGATGGACGTTTGTCTTTATACAACCTCCAATACTATGTTACATGTAACTTTATAAACGACATAATGGGTAGGGTATAAAGTTTGGACTGGCCCAGGATGGAGTATGTCTTTATTTTACAACCTCCAATTCTAGTTACTATGTAAACTGTTGATACAGCATTATGGGTTAGGGTATAAAAGTTGACTAGAGGACGTATGTCTTATACAACCTCCAATATATGTGACTATGTAACGTTATACAGACATTATGGGTAGGGTATAAAGGGTTGGGACTAGATGGACGATGTCTTTATATAACTCCAATACTCTTGTACCTATTGTACACTGTTATAAGACATTTATGGGTAGGGTTAAAAGGTTGGACTAATGGACGTTAGGTCTTTAAGAACCTCAATACTATGTTTACTGTGTAAATGTTAGACAGAACATTATGGGTAGGGATAAAAGGTTGAATAGATGGACGTATGTCTTTACAACCTCCAATACTATGTTACTATGTATCTGTTATACCAGACATTATGGGTAGGGTATAAAGGTTGGACTAGATGAACGTATGTCTTTATACAACCTCCAAACATGTTACTAGGTAATGTTTTATACAGACATAGGGTAGGGTTATACGTTGGAATAGATGACGTGGTCTTTACACACCCCAATACTATGTTTACTATGTAACTGTATACAGACATTATGGGAGGGTAAAAGGTTAACTAGATGGACATATGTCTTTATACAGCCTGCCAATACTATGTTACTATGTAACTGTCTTTATACAGACATTATGGTAGGGTATAAAGGTTGGACTATGGACGTATGTCTTTATATAACCTCCAATACTATGTTACTATGTAACTGTTATACAACATTAGGGGTTAGGGTAAAAGGTTGGACTCGATGGACGGATGTCTGTATATAAACCTCCAATACTATGTAAATGTGTAACTGTAATACAGGACCTATGGGTAGGATATAAAGGTTGGACTAGATGGAGTATGTCAGTTATAAACTCCATACTATGTTACTGTGTAACTGTTATACGACATTATGACGGTAGGATTATAAAGGTGGACTAGATGGACGTATGTCTTTATACAACTCAATACTATGTTACTAATGCAAAAGTATACAGACATTATGGGTATAGGGTTATAAAGGTTGGGATCTAGATGAACGTAGTCTTTTAACAACCTCCAATAATATGTACTATGAACTGTTATACAGACATGATGGGTTATAGGGTAAAAGGTTGGGACTAGATGGACGTGGTCTTTACACAACATCCAATACGATGTTACTATGTAACTGGTATACAGACATTCATGGGTAGGGTATAAAGGTTGGGACTAGATGGGACGTGTTGTCTTTTACACAACCTCCAATACTACTGTTACTATGTAAAATGTTATACAGACTTATGAGGGAGGCGTATAAAGGGTTTGGAATTAGATGGATTGTAGGTCTTTATATAACCTCCAATAACGTTATGTATATGTAACTGTTATACAGACGGTATGGGTAGGGTATAAGGTTGGACTAGATGGACGTTTGTTTTATACAACGTCCCAATAATATGTTACTATGTAAAACTGTATAAATTTATGGGGGATTGGGTATAATAAGGTTGGACTAGTTATGGACGGATTGTGCTGGTAGACAACCTCCCCAATACTAGTTACTATATAACTTTCTACAGACATTATGGGTAGGGTATAAAGGTTGGACTAGATGACGTAGGTCTTTATACAACTCAATACTATGTTACTATAAAACGTTTATACAGAAATTAGGGTAGGGGTCTTATAAAGGTTGGATAGCTGGACGTATGTCTTTATATAACCTCCAATACTAGGTACTCATGTAACTGTTTACAGACATTATGGTAGGGTATAAAGGTTGGAAATAGATGGACGTTGTGTCTTTATACAACCTCCAATACTAGGTTACTATGTAACTGTTATACAGACGTATGGGTCGGTGGTATAAAGGTTTACTAGATGGGACGTGTGTATTATTCAACTCCAATACTATGTGACTATGTACTGTTATACAGACCCCATTATGGGTATGTATAAAGGTTGGATTAGATGGACGTTGGTCTTTATTACAACCTCCAATACTATGTTACGATGTAACTGTTAAACAGACATAATGGGTAGGGATAAGGTTGGACTGGATGGACGTATTTATGTCTTTATAAACCTCCAATTCATGTTACTATGTAAAACTGTTATACAGGCATTATGGGTAGGGTAAAAGTTGGACTAGATGGACGTTGTCTTAACAAACCTCCAATACTATGTTACTACATGTAAACTGTATTAACAGACATATGGGTAGGGTTAGGGTATAAGTTGGACTAGATGGACGTATGTCTTTATATAACCTCCAATACTATGTTAGATGTAACTGTTATACAGACATTATGGGTAGGGTAAAAGGTTGGACTAGATGGACGTATGTCTTCTATAACCTCCATACTAGTACTGGTAACTGTATACGACATTTATGGGTAGGATATAAAGGGTGGGACTCTAGATGGAGTATGTCTTTATTACAACCTCCATAATATGTTACTATGTAACTGTTATACAGACATCATTGATGGAGGGTATAAAGGTTGGACTAGATGAACGTTATGTCTTATACAACCCTCATACTATTTGTTACTATGTAAATGTTATAAGACATATGGTAGGGTATAAAGGTTGGATAGATGGAAGTTGTGTTCTTTACACAACCTCCAATACTATGTTACTATGTAACTGTTATACAGACCATTATGGGTAGGTGTATAAAGGTTAGGACATAGATGGACATTCGGTCTTTATACAGCCTCAATGACTATGTTACTATGTAACGGTATACAGACATTATGGGTAGGGTATAAAGGTGGGGACTAGTGGGACGTTTATTTCTTTATACAACCTCCACATACTATGTTACTATAGTAACTGTTTGTATACAGCCTTATGGGTAGGGTGATAAAGTTGACTAGATGGACGTATGTCTTATAAACCTCCCAATACTATGTTACTGTGTAACTGGTATGACAGAAATTCTGGGAGGATATAAAGTTGGACTAGATGGACGTAGTCTTTATATAACCTACAATACTTGTTATGTGTAAACTGCTTATACAGACAGTTATGGGTCAGGATATAAAGGTTGGACTAGCTGAAGTAGTCTTATACCAACCTCCAATACTTGTTTACTGATGTAACTGTTATACAGACATTATGGGTAGGGTATAAAGGTTGGGACTAGATGAACGTATGTCTTTATACAACTCCAATTACTATGTTAGATGTAATGTTATACGACACATTTGGGTAGGGTAAAAAGGTTGGACTAGATGACGTGTTGTCTTTACACAACCTCCCAATACTATGTACTATGTAAATGTTATACGGACATTATGGGTTAGGGTATAAAGGTTGGACTAGATGGCGTGTGTCTTTACCACAACATCCAATACTTGAGTACTATGTAACTGTTATACAGACATTATGGGTAGGGTATCAAGGTTGGACTAGATGGAGGATGTCTTTATATTAACCTCCAATATATGTTACTAGTACTGTTATACCAGAAATGATGGGTAGGTATAAAGGTTGGACTAGATGGACGTATGTCTTTATATAACTCCAATACTATGTTAATATGTAAACGTTATACAGACATTATGGGTAGGGTATAAAGGTTGGACTAATGGACGTATGTTTTAGATAACTCCAATACTATGTTACTATGTAATGTTATACAGACCATTCGGGGTAAGGATTAAGGATATAAGGGTTGGATAGATGGACGTATGGTCTTATAGAAACCTCCAATACTATGTTATATGTAAATTGTTATACAGACATTATGGGTCGGGTTATAAAGGTTGGACTAGATGAAAGTATGTCTTTTATACAAACCTCAAACTATGTTACTAGGTAACTGTTATACAGGACATTATGGGTAGGGTTATAAGGTTGGAATAGATGGACGTGTTGTCGTACACACCCCAATTACTATGTTACTATGTAACTGTATTACAGACCATTATGGGTAGGTATAAAGGTTTTGGAACTAGATGGACGTGTGTGCTTTACAAAACCTCCAATACTAGGTTACTATGGAACTGTTATACAGACATTATGGGTAGGGTTATAAAGGTTGACTAGATGGATGTATGTCTTTAAAACCTCCCAATACTAGTTACTATGTTAACTGTTATACCGACATTATGGGTAGGGTATAAAGGTGGACTAGATGGACGTATGTCTTTATATACCTTCCCAATACTATGTTAATGTGTAACTGTTATACAGACATTATGGGTAGGAATATAAAAGGTGGACTAGATGGACGTATGTCTTTATATAACCCTCCAATACTATGTTATGTGTTAACGTTATTACAGACATTATGGGTAGGATATAAAGGTTGGACTAGAATGGAAGTATGTCTTTATTACAACCTGACCAATACTATGTTACTATGTAAATGTTATACAGAACATATGGGTAGGGTATAAAGGTTGGACTAGATGAAAGTATGTTCTTTACAACCTCCAATACTATGTTACTATTGTAACTGTTATACAGACATTATGGGTAGGTTAGGGTATAAAGGTTGGACTGATTGGGACGTGTGTTTCTTTAACAACCTCGAATTATATGTTACTATGTAACTGTTTATACAGACATTATGGGTAGGTTATAAAGTTGACTAGATGGACGCATGTGTCTTACACAACCTCCAATACTATGTATTAATATTGTAACTGTTATACAGACATTATGGGTGAGGTGTATAAAGGTGCGACTAGATGGATGTTATGTCTTATATAACCTCCAAATGACTATGTTCATGTAACTGTGATACAGACATTATGGGTAGGGTATAAAGGTGGACTAGATGGACGTATGTCCTTTATATAACCTCCAATACTATGGGCTATGTAAGTTTAAAAAGACTTATGGGTAGGGTATAAGGTTGGACTAGATGGACGTATGTCTTTATATAACCTCCAATACTATGGTTACTATGTAACGTTATTATACAGACATTCGGGGTAGGATATAAAGTTGGACTAGATGGAAGTATGTCTTTATACAACCTCCATACTATGTTTACTATGGAACTGTTATACAGACATTATGGTGTAGGGTAACAGGTTGGACTAGATGAACGTATTGTCTTTATACAACCTCAATACTATGTTACTATGTAACTGTTATACAGGACCATTATGGGTTAGGTATAAAAGGTTGACTAGATGGACGGGTGTCTTAAACAACCTCCATACTATGTTTACTATGAAACTGTTTACAGACATTATGGGTAGGGTATAAAGGTGGGACTAGAGGACGGGTGCTTTTTATACAACCTCGATTTACTAGGTTTACTATGTAACTGTTTATACAGGCATTATGGGTAGGGTATAAAGGTTGGACTAGATGGACGTTGTCTTTATATAACCTCCAAGATATGGTACTATGTAACTGTTATAACAGGACATTGATGGTAGTGTATAAAAGTTGGATTAGATGGGACGTATGTCTTTATACAACCTCCAATACTATGTGAATATGTAAACTGTTATAAAGACATATGGGTAGGGATAAAGGTGGATTAGATGGGACGGTTGTACTTTATACCACATCAATACTATGTTACTATTGTATAAACTGCTATATACAGACATAATGGGTAGGGTATAAAGGTTGGACTGGGGACGTAGTCTTTATACATGGCCTCCAATATCTATGTTACTATGTAAACTGTTATACAGGCATTATGGGGGGTAGGGTATAAGTTGGACTGAGATGGACGTATGTCTTTATAACAAACCTCCAAACTATGTTACTAGGTAACTGTTATCAGGGAACATTATGGGTAGGGTATATAAAGGTTGGAACTAGATGGACGTAGTCTTTATATAACCTCCCAATACTATGTTACTATGTAACTGTTATACAGACATTTTGGGTAGGGTATAAAGGTTGGACTAATGGACGTATGTCTTTATATAACCTCCAATATATGTTACTGTGTAACTGTTTATACAGACATTAGGGGTAGGTATAAAAGGTTGGATCTAGAGGGACGTATGTCTTACAACCTCCATTACTATGTACTATGTAACGTTATACCAGGACATTTGGGTCGGGTATAAAGGGTGGACTAGATGGACGTGTGTCTTATTCAACCTCCAATACTATGTTTACTGTAAAATTGTTATGAAAGAATTATGGGAATGTATAAAGGTTGGAATTAGATGTGGGTGAAGTTCGTTCTTTATACAACCTCCAATACTATGTTTACTATGTAACTGTTATACAGGACATTATGGGTAGGTAGGGTATAAAGGTTGGACTGGATGGACGTATGTCTTTATACAACCTACAATACTATGTTCCTATGTAACTGTTATACAGGCATTATGGGTAGGGTATTAAAAGTTGGGACTCGATGGACGTATGTCTTCATTACAACCTCCATACATGTTACTATGTAACTGTTTATCAGACATTATGGGTAGGGTATAAGGTTGGGACTACGATTGGACGTAGTCTTTATATAAACCTCCAATACATGTACGTGTAACTGTTATACAGACATTATGGGTAGGAAAAGGGTTGGGACTAGATGGGCGTATGTCTTTATACAAACCTCCAATACTATGTTACTAGTAACTGTTATACAGACATTATGGGTAGGGTATAAAGGTTGGACTAGATGAACGTATGTCTTTCTACAACCTCCAATACTATGTTACTATGTACCTGTTTACAGACCATTATGGGTAGGGTATATATAAAGGTTGAACTAGATGGGACGTTGTCTTTAAACAAACTCCAATACTATGTTACAGGTAACTGTTATAAGAACATTTAGGGGTAGGGGATAAAGGTTGGGACTAGATGGACATATGTCTTTATACAGCCCTCCAATACATGTTACTATGTAACGTTATACAGACATTATGGGTAGGGTATATAAGGTGGGACAGAGTGGACGTATGTCTTTATATAAACTCCAATACTATGTTACTATGTAACTGTTATACAGACATATGGTGGGCTAAAGGTTTGGACTAGATGGACGTATGGTTTATATAAACCTCCCAATTAATCGGTACTGTGTAACTGTTATACCAGACATTATGGGTAGGGATATAAAGTTGGAACTAGATGGGACAATCAGAACAAAAGTAAACACATAAAATACATAACACAATACAATAAACAACTAACAACTAACCACACACGACCGTATGTCTTTATACAACCTCCAATAATAGGTTACTTAGGTAAACTGTTTATACAGACATTATGGGTAGGGTAGAAAGTGTGACTAGTGAACGTATGTCTTGATAAACCTAATTACATGTTACTAGGTAACTGTTTATACAGGACATTAGGGTCGGGGTTAAAGGTTGGACTAGATGGCGGGGTCTTTACAAAACCCTCCAATACTATGTTACTATGTAACTGTTATAAAACCAAGACTTTATGGGTAGGGTATAAAGGTTGGGACTAGCTGACGTGTGTCTTACACAACTCCGAATACTATGTACTATGTAACTGTTATAGCAGGAAATTATGGGTAGGATATAAAGGTTGGATAGAGGATGTATGTCTTTAATAACCTCCAATACTAGGTTCTAGTCACTGTTATACAAATATGGGTAGGGTATAAAAGTTGGACTAGAGGACGTATGTCTTTATATAACCTCCAATACTATGTTACTATGTAACTGTTATACAGATTATGGGTAGGGTATAAAGGTGGGACTAGATGGACGTATGTTCTTTATATAACCTCCATACTATGTTAATGTGTAACTGTTATACAGACATTAGGGGTAGGGATATAAAAGGTTGGACTCGATGGAAGTTATGTCTTAACAAACCCCAATACTAGTGTTACTATGTAACTGTTTATAACAGACATTATGGGTAGGGTATTAAAGGTGGACTAAGAATGGACGTGTGTCTTTCACACAACCTCCAAATACATGTTAAGGTAACTGTTATACAGGACATTATGGGTAGGTATAAAGGTGTGGACAGATGACGTGGTCTTTACACAACATCAATACTATGTTACTTGTAACTGTTATACAGACATTATGGGTGGGGTAATTAAAGGTTGATAGAGCATTGTATGTCTTTATTAACCTCCATCCTATGTTACTATGTAACTGTATAAAACATTATGGTATAGGGTATAAAGGTTGACTAGGATGGACGTCTGTCTTTATACAAACTCCAATACTATGTTACTATTGTAATGTTAGACAGACTTATGGGTAGGGTAAATGTTGGACTAGATGGACGTAGTCTTTATTACAACCTCCAATACTATGTGATATGTAAGGTATACAGACATTTGGGTGGGGTATAAAGGTTGGACTAGAGGGACGATATCTTTATACAACAGCCAATACTATGTTACTATGTAAATGTTATACAGACTTATGGGTAGGGTATAAAGGTTGGACTAGAATGGACACGTATGTCTTATACAACCTCAAGACTTATGTTACTATGTAAACTGTTCGACAGACATTATGGTTAGGGTATAAATGTTGGACTAGATGAGTAGGTCTTAAAACCTACCAATACTATGTTACTATGTAACTGTTTTATACAGACATTAGGGTAGGGTATTAAATGTTGGACTAGATGGAACGTGTGTCTTAAACAAACCTCCAATACGTAGTACTATGTAACTGTTATACAGGAACATTATGGGTAGGGTATAAAGGTTGGGACTAGATGGAAGTGTGTATTACACAAACCTCCAATACTATGTTACTATGTACAACTGTTATAACGACATTATGCGGTAGGGTATAAAGGTTGGACTAGATGGAGTATGTCTTTAATTAACTCAATACTATGTTACTATGTAAAACGTATACAGACATAGGGTAGGGTATAAGGTTGGACTAGATGGACGTAGGGCTTTAACAAAACCCCAATACTATGTTATATGTAACTGTTAGACAGACATTATGGTAGGGTATAAAGGTTGGACTAGATGGACGTATGTCTTTATACAAACCTCCGATACATGTTACTATGTAATGTTTACAGGCATTATGGGTCGGGTATAAGTTGGACTAGATGGGGACGTTTGTTTTATTATAACCTCCAATACTATGTTACTCTGAACTGTTAGACAGACATTATGGGTCATGTATAAGGTTGGATTAGATGGACGTTATGTCTTTAACAACCTCCATACTATGTTACTAGGTAACTGGTTATACAGACATTATGGGTTAGTGGTGATAAGGTTGGATGTGATGCGAGTATGTCTTTATACAACCTCCAAAAAACTATGTACTACGTGTAAACTGTTATACAGCATTATGGGAGGGTGATAAAGGTTGGACTAGATGGACGTAATGTCTTTATACAACCTCCAATACTATGTTAACTAGTAACTGTTATACAAGAATTATGGGTAGGGTATAAAAGTTGGACTAGAGGGACGTATGTCTTTATACAACCTCCAATACTAATGTACATGTAAAATGTTATACAGACTTATGGGTGAGGGGAATAAAGGTTCGACTGGATGGGACGTATGTCTTATACAACCTACAATACTATTTTACTATTGTAAACTGTGGATTACCGACCATTATGGGTTAGGGTATAAAGGGTGGAATAGATGGACATATGTCTTTATAACAACCTACAATACTAGTTACTATGTAACTGTTATACAGACATTATGGGTATTGTACTAAAAGGTTGGACTAGATGGACGTATGTCTTTAATAACCTCCAATACTATGTTACTATGTAATGTTATTACAGACATTATGGGTAGGGTATAAAGGTGACTGACTAGATGGACGTAGGTCTTTATATAACCCCAATACTAGGTTACTATGTACTGTACAACAGACATTATGGGTAGGGGTATAAAGTTGGACTAAGATGGGACGTGTGTCTTTACACAACCTCAATAATATGTTACTATGTTAACTGTTATACAGACATATGGGCTCGGTATAAAGGTGTTGGACTAGATGGAGTTGTGTCTTTATTTCAACCCTAATACTATGTTACTATGAACGGTATACAGACATTATGGGTAATGTATAAAGGGTTGGATTAGATGGACGTTTGTCTTTATACAAACCTCCAATACTATGTTACTATTAACTGTTATACAGCATTTGGGTATGGTATAAAGGTTGTACTGGATGGACGTAGTCTTTTACAACCTCCATAATAGGTTACAGTAAAACTGTTATACAGGAATTATGGGTTAGGGTTAAAAGTGGACTAGATGGACGTATGTCTTATACACCTCCAATACTCTGTTACTATGTAAATGTTATACAGACATTGATGGGTAGGGTATAAAGGTTGCGATAGTGAACGTTATTGCTTTATTACAACCTCCAATTAATAGTTACTATGTAAACTGTATCAGACATTAGGGGTAGGGATACAAGGTTGGACTAGCTGGACGTGTGTCTTTACACAACCTCCAATACTATGTTAATATGTAATGTTATACAGACATTATGGGTGAGGTATAAAGGTGGACTGATGGACATAGTCTGTATACAGCCTACCCAATACTATGTTACTATGTAACTGTTTATACAGTACATTATGGGTAGGGTCTAAGGCTTGGGACTAGATGGACGTATGTCTTATAAACTCCAATACTATGTACTATGGAACTTGTTATACAGGACATAATGGGTAGGGTATAAAGGTTGGACTAGATGGACGTATGTTCTTTATATAACATCCAATACTATGTTACTGTTAATGGGGATGTAACTTTATACAGACCTTATGGTAGGATAATAAAGGTTGGACTAGATGACGTATGTCTTTATAAAAACATCCCAATACTATGTTAATATGTAACTGTTATACAGACATTATGGGTAGGTATTAAAGGTTGACTAGATGAACGATGTCTTATTACAACCTCAATACTATGTTACTATGTAACTGTTATTACAGGACATTATGGGTAGGGTTAAAGGTTGCGACTAGATGGACGTGTGTCTACCACAACCTCCAATTACCTATGTTACTATTTAACTGTTATACCGACAGTAGGGTAGGGGTATAAGGTGGGACTAGATGGGACGTGTGTCGTTACCACAACCTCCAATACTATGTTACTATGTACCTGTTATACAGACATTATGGGTAGGGTTACAAAATAAAGGTGGACTAGATGGATGTAGGCTGTTTATATAACCTCAATACATGTACTATTTAACTGTTATACAGCCATTATGGGTTAGGGTATAAAGGTTGGACTAAGGATGGACGTATGTCTTTATATAACCTTCCAATACTATGTTACTATGTAACTGTTATACAGACATTATGGGTAGGGTATAAAGGTTGGATCGATGCCGTATGTCTTGAATAACCTCCAATACTATGTTACTGTGTACTGTTATACAGACATTATGGGTGGATATAAAGGTGGACTAGATGGAAGTATGTTCTTTATACAAACCTCCAATACTATGTTTTTACTATGTAATGTTGACAGAAATTATGGGTCGGGTTATATAAAGGTTGGGGACTAGATGAACGTAGGTCTTTATTAAACCTCAATTACTATGTACTATGTAACGGTTATACAGACATAGGGGTAGGGTATAAAGGTTGGACTAGATGGACCGTGAATTGGTGTCTTACACAACCTCAATACTATTTACGAGTTAACTGTTTATACAGGACATATGGGTATAGGGTATAAAGGTGGGACTAGATGGACGTGTGTCTTTCACAACCTCCCATACTATGTTAATATGTAATGTTATACAGACATTTATGGCGTAGGGTATAAATGTGGACTAGAGGATGTATGTCTTTATTATAAACTCCAATACTATGTCTATGTAATGTTATACCGACATTATGGGTAGGGTAATAAAAGGTTGGGACTAGATTGGACGTATGTCTTTATTACAACCGCATATATGGTGACCTATGTAACTGTAGACCAGGACATTTGGGAGGGTTATAAATGTTGGACTAGATGGACGTATGTCTTTATACAACCTCCAATCTATGTTTACTATTGTAACTGTTATACAGACATCTATCGGGTGGGGTATACAGGTTGGACTAGATGGACGTTATATTCTTTAACAACCTCCACTACTATGTATATGTAACTGTTATACAGACATTATGAGTAGTGGTATAAAGGTTGGCTAGCTGGCCGTATGTCTTTATACAACCTCCAATACTATGTTAATATGTAACGGTTAGACAGACCTTATGGGTAGGGTATAAATGTTGGACTAGATGGACGTATGTCTTTATACAACCTCCAATACTATGTTACTATGTAACGGGTTATACAGACATGATGGGTAGGGTATAACGGTTGGACTAGATGGACGATGTCTTTATACACCTCCAATACTATGTTACTATGTAACTGTTAGACAGACATTATGGTTTAGGTATAAATTTGGACTAGATGGGACGGTTATGTCTTATACAAACAGCCAATACTATGGTACTATGTAACTGTTATACAGGACATTAGGGTAGGTAAAGGTGGTGGACAGGATGGACGTATATCTTTATACAACCTCCAATACTATGTGACTATGTAACTGTTTATGACAGACATTATGGGTTATGGGTATAAAGGTTGGACTAGAATGGACGTAGTCTTTATCAACCCAAATACTATGTCTACTATTGTAACGGTTAGGACAGGACATTATGGGTAGGGTATAAAGGTTGGACTAGATGGACGTTGCTTTATACCAACCTCCAATACTATGTTACGATGTAACGTTATACAGACCTATGGGTGGGTATAAGGTTGGACTAGATGGACGTATGTCTATATACAACCTCAATACTTGTTTACTATGTAACTGTTAACAGACATTATGGGTAGGGTATAAAGGTTGGACGAGAGATGGACGAGTGTCCTTTATACAACCTCCAATACTATTGTTAATCAGTAACTGTTAACAGACATTATGGTAGGGTATAAAGGTTGGGACTAGATGGACGTATGTTTTTATCAACTCCAATACTATGTACTATTGTAACTGTTAGACAGACATTATGGGTAGGTATAAAGGTTGGACTAGATGGACGTAGTCTTTATACAACCTTCAATTACTATGTTACTAGGTAATGTTATACAGCATTATGGGTATGGTATAAAGTTGGACTAGATGGAAGTAGGTCTTTACTAACAACCTCCAATTACTGTTACTAGGTAACTGGTATACAGACATTAGGGGTAGGGGTATAAAGGTTGACAGTGGACGTAGTCTTATATAAAACCTCCAATATATGTTACTATGTGTATACATTGGACTGATGGAACTATGAGTGCATCATAGAAGGTTAAGTTACTACTGATAACACAGGGAATAATCAGAGAAACCTTCATAGGTTAAAGTCAATATTTGAGTTGCATCATTAGAGTAAACTTACCATTTGGCTAATCTTAATTGGGTTCCTAAGCAAATCCTACTGCAGAGGTGCCAGATGCTTTTTTGACATGGAGCTGCGGATGCCCTGTACTGTGGAGAGAGACAGACAGCCGAGAAGGAACAGTTAAAGTTTAAAACTTATTTTTCATAAAAGGGGAGTCTTACATCCCAAACCGATTTTTTAATTTAATAAAGCAGTAAAACGATCACTACAGCAGTCCCTGCCCAGTTACCTCTGCCCCTTCCCCTGCCATGCTCAGTGTCAGTGTTCCATCTGATCTAAAGTTGAGACACTTTGTATCCTTCTGCTGTAAGTAGGCTAACATGTTGCTGACCTCATACTGTTATATCTTTGTATATTCCGGAACAGGTCAGTAGGGATGGAATTGTCTATAATATGGTAAGTTGAATGAGTCACGTTGACATGGATGACATAGGGGAACCCCAATTATAAGGAATTATGTACAGTCTACAGTAATAGAGGTTCGGGTTTGGATAAACAAGTAGAAAATTATTATAATGGAAACAGTGGGCCATATTTAAATAGGTGGGGTACGCTATTCACTATCAGAATTGTATCGATACCGATTGTGATATTTCCATCGGAATTTATGATCACGGTCAAACATTTTAGTTAATAAGTTATAAAATTGTAATAACAGGAAAACCCTCCAATCTGAGAGGATGTAAGACTAACGTGAGTGATTCTTTCTATACCACTTTTCTGCTTCCTGGTTTTCTCCCAGTTAGCACTGTCAGTCCGGGGCATTAACATATGACATCATTCAAAGCTGAATCAGCTTTCGAACTGATTGGGCTAATTGGATTGTTGCTATCTATAATTAATTCCTTATAACAATAACAGGGAATTGGAATTCCAACCATAATTCCGGTATTCACATGTTATTTTTAGATAGGCCCACATTCATTTTATACTGACGTGTTTATAACCGTGGCAAAGACCCTAAACAATCTGTTCCGCCCCAATCCCCCCAATCAATCTATGTTAAAAGGGTTGGGTCACCTAAGAGTCAGACAGTCAGGGACTAATGTTTGGAAAGTCCATGTGAAGAGGGGGCGTCTGGAAATGTAAATTACAACACGGATGTTGTGCAACATATAATACTGTGCATCATACTGCCGACCCAAATGACGCTTACAAGTGGTTAAAGGGCAACTAATAATCCTACAATAAATTACGGTTACAATGAATGTGCCATAGGGATAGAGTTTGCCAGATCAATGGAGAAATCAGAAGACGAACATTAGAAAACACATGGCAAAAGGGCATTTGGTAATCATTCCGCCCTGATAATTAACTAGTAATTAATACTGTACTTGTGATTTGCGGGAACCACTCTCCTTAACCAGTTTCCACACTGGACCATGTTAACAGGGACAGTAGCAGCTGATCTTAAATAAGCTAAGACTGTGGATATGGAAAACAAGACCGTACCAGTATTTGGTGATGTACTGGTTCCTCTGCCCACCAGTTATGATATTTCAGTTAAATCCATGAAACCAATCTTATTGGTGGGTGGTGACAACATTGTAGCACTGGAAAACTTTTGTGCTGTTGTTCAAACTTCGATGTATGTATAAGGCATTGTCCGATTTTGTTGATCCGTTCCTTTAATTATAGTTTTCTTTATGATCGTGAGATTGTAATTTATATTACTGCCTGGTATTCCAAGTCTGTGATACTCCTGTGTCTTCAAACAGACTCATGCAGAATGATGACCCTCACTGGGCGTACGTCACGGTCCCAAATGATTGGACCCTCACTGGGCATGCGTCACGGTCCCACTGTGGACCTCATGGGCAGAACTCATGTCCCAAATGAGGACCTCACTGGCAGTAACTCTGGTCCAATGATGGACCTCACTGGGCAGTGTAACTATGGTCCCACATGATTGGGCCCCTCACTGAGCAGTACGTCATGGTCCCATGGATGGACCCTTTACTGAGCAGTATGTTCACGGTCCTAATGATGGACCCTCACTGAGCAGTTACTCAACAGTCCCATGATGGACCCTCAACTGAAGATAATGTCACAGTCCATGAATCCCCATGAGACCCGCAATATGGACGCCACGAGTAACGTCACAGTCCCAATGATGGACCCTCACTGAGTCATACGTCACATCTGGAATACTACCAGTACCACAAGTCAATGATGGACACCTCACTGGGAGTTACGTCCAGTCCCAATGTGGACCCTCCAACTGGCAGTACGTCACCAGTCCCAATGAATTGACCCTCACTGAGCAGTACGTTACGGTTCCCAATGATGGACCTCACTGGGCAGTATGTCACAGTCCCCAATGATGGCCCTCACTGAGCAGTACGTCACAGTCCCCATGATGCGACCCTACACGAGCAGTAAGTCCACAGTTCACCAATGATGGACCCCTCACTGAGCAGTAAACTCATGGTCCCAATGATGGACCCTCACTGAGCAGTACGCATCCAGTCCCAATGATGGGACCCGTCACTGAGCAGTACGTCACAGTTCCCAATGGATGGACCCTCACTGTGCAGTACGTCACAGTCCACAATGATGCCCTCACTGAGCAGTACTTTACGGTCCCAATGAGAAACCCCTCACTGGGCAGGTATGTCACGGTCCCAATGATGGGACCTCACTGGGCAGAACTCATGGCCCAATTTTTTTTGAGGACTCACTGGGCAGTAAACTCTGGTCCCAATTGATGGACCCTCACTGGGCAGTAACCTCATGGTCCCATGATGGGCCCTCACTGAGCAGTACGTCATGGTCCCAATGATGGACCCTTACTGAGCAGTATGTCACGGTCCTAATGATGGACCCTCACTGAGCAGTACGTCACAGTCCCAATGATGGACCCTCACTGAGCAGTATGTCACAGTCCCAATGATGGACCCTCACTGGGCAGTACGTCACAGTCCCCAATGATGGACCCCACTGAGCATACTGTCACAGTCCCCAATGATGGACCCTCACTGAGCCTAACGTCCCGTCCCAATGATGGAAACACCCTCACTGGGCAGGTACGTCACAGTCCATGATGGACCCTCACGGGCCAGTACGTCACAGTCCCAATGATGGACCCGTCACTGAGCAGTACGTTACGGTCCACCAATGATGGACCTCACTGGGCAGTATTGTCACAGTCCCAATGAGTGGACCCTCACCGAGCAGTACGTCACAGTCCCAATGATTGACCCTCCCTGGCAGTAGTTCACAGTCCAATGATGGGAAGTAGATTGAGGAGGACCAAGAGTAGGGGGAGGGGAGATACAGAAATTTGGTTCCCCCTTGTTCTCTCATGGCGTTCCATTCCCCCATCGTCCGAAATTCCTTCAATCCCTTCATTCACTTCCCGATGTTACCTCTACTGAATGACCTCATGTTCCCAATGATGGGACCTCTCATGAGCAGTACGTCACAGTCCCCAATGATGGACCCCTCACTGGTACGCACATCCAAGACTAGGCAGCTCACAGTCCCAATGATGACCCTCACTGAGCATACGTTACGGTCCCAAGATGGACCTCACTGGGCAGTAGTTTCCCGTCCCAATGATGGACCCTCACTAAGAGCTACGTCACAGTCCAATGATGGACCCTCACTGAGCAGTACGTCACAAGTCCCAATGATGGACCCTCACTGAGCAGTAACTCACTGTGTCCAATGAGGCCCTCACTGAGCAGTAACTCATGGTTCCCAATGATGGACCCTCAATGAGCAGTAAACTCCATGGTCCCAATATGGACCCTAACTGTGCAGTAACCACAGTCCCAATTATGGACCGCTCACTTGACAGTACGTTACGCGTATCCCATGATGGACCCTCACTGAGCAGTACGTCACAGTCCAATGATGACCCTCACTGAGCAGTAGGTCACAGTCGCAATGATGGACCCTACTGGCAGGTCTGTCCGGTCCAATGATGGACCTCACTGGGCAGTACATCGGTCCTATATGGACCCTAACTGGGCAGTACGTCACAGTCCCAATGATGGACCCTCACCGAGCAGTACGTTCGGTCCCAATATTGACATCACTGAGCATAACGTACAGTCCAATGATGGACCCTCAACTGAGCAGTAACGTCACAGTCACATATGATGGCACCTCCTCACTGAGCAGTACAATCATGGTCCCATGATGGACCCTCACTGAGCAGTACGTCACAGTCCAATGATGGACCTCACTGAGCAAGTATGTCCCGGTCCTAATGATGGAACCTCTCACTGTGCAGTATGTCCACGGTCCTAATGAATGGGACCCTCACTGGGCAGTACGTTACGGTCCCAATGCATGGACCCTCACTGAGCATACGTCCACAGTCCCATGATGACCCTCACTGAGCATACGTCACAGTCCCAATGAGGACCCTCAACTGCATTATGTCCGGTCCTAATGATGGGACCCTCACTGGGCAAGTCGTCACGGGTCCTAATGATGGTACCCTCACGAGGGGGGTGGGCAGTAGTCACAGTCCCAATGATGACCCTCACCGAGCAGTACGTACGTCCAATGAGGGACCTCATGAGCAGTACGTCACAGTCCCAATGATGGCCCTCACTGGCCACGTACACGTCCAGTCCCAATGAGAGACCACTCATGAAGCATAAACTCATCTGGTCCCAATGATGGACCTCACTGAGCATACGTCACAGTCCAATGTGGACCCTCACTGAGCAGTATGTCACGGTCCCTAATATGGACCCTCATGGGCAGTAATCCAGTCCAATGATGCCCTCACGGAGCAGTATGTCACGGGTCTAATGATGGACCCCCACATGGGCTATGTCATGGTCTCCTATATGGACCCCACTGGGCAGTACGTCACAGTCCCAATGATGGACCTCCACTGGGCAGTACTCACAGTCCCAATGATGGACCATCACCGAGCAGTACTTACGGTCCCAATGATGGACCTCACTGTGCAGTATGTCACATTCCCCAATGATGGACCCTCACTGGCAATGTCCCCAGTTCCCAATGATGGAACCCTCACTGAGCGTACGTCACAGTCCCATATGGACCCTCACTGAGAGTACATCCACAGTCCCAATGATGAGTAACCTCACTGAGCAGTAGCTCACAGTCCCAATGTAGGACCCCATGAGCAGTAACTGCATGGCCCAATGATGGGACCCCAATGAGCCAGTAACTATGGTCCCAAGAGGCCCTACGGAGCCAGTACGTCAAGTCCAAATGATGGACCCTACTGAGCAGTACGTCACTAGTCCCAAGATGGACCCCTCATGAGCAGTAACTCATGGCCCAATGAGGACCTCTACTGGGAGCAGTAACTCATGGTCCCATGATGGACCCTCACGTGAGCAGTACGTCACATGTCCCAATGATGGACCCTCACTGGCAGTTAACTCATGGATCCCCAATGTGGACCTCATGAGCAGTACGTCCACAGTCCCAATGATGGGACCCTCACTGGCAGTACCTCACAGTCCCAATGATGGACCCTCACTGAGCAGTCGTCACAAGTTCCCAATGATGGACCCCTCACTGCAGGCAGTACACGTTCCGGTCCCAATGATGGACCCTCATGAGCAGTATGTCACGGTCCTAATGGATGGACCCCACTGGGCAGTATGTCACGGTCCTAATGATGGACCCTCACTGGGCAGTACGTCACACAGTCAATGATGGACCCTCACCGAGCAATAATGTTACGGTCCCATGATGCGACCCTCACTGAGCAGTATGTCCACGGTCCAATGATGGTAACCTCACTGGGCAGTACGTACACGTCCCAATGATGACCCTCAATGAGAGTACATTATCGGTCCCAATGATGGGCCCTCACTGTGCCAGTAGTTTCAGGTCTAATGTGGACCTCACTGGGCGCAGTACGTCACAGTCCCAATGATGAGACCCTCACTAGCAGTAACTCTGGTCCCTAATGATGGACCTCTATTAGGGCAGTAACTCATGGCCTAATGATGGACCCTCATTGTCAGAATAACTATGGTTAACTAATGATGGACCTCAACTGGGAGTAAAACTCATGGTCCTAATGATGGACCCTCACTGGGGCGTACGGTCACAGTCCCAATGATGGACCCTCAGGGCAGTAACTCATGGTCCTAATGATGGACCCTCAATGGCAGTACGTCACAGTCCCAATGATGGACCTCTCATTGGGCATACTCATGGTCTAATGATGGACCCTATTGGCAGTAAACTCATGGTCCTAATGATGGACCCTCATTGGGCAGTAATCATGTGTCTAATGATGGACCTCATTGGGCGAGTAACTACATGGTGTCCTACATGATGGACCCCACTGGGAAGTAGACTCATGTCTAATGATGTGACCCTCTGTGAGGCAGTACTATGGTCCTACTGATGGACCCTCATGGGCAGTCAACTCATGGTCCTAGATGGGACCCTCACTGAGCAGTAACTCATGGTCCCTAATGATGGAGCCCTCATATGGGCATAGTAACTCATGGTCCTAATGATGACCCTCATTGGGCCGTACCCATGGTCTAATGATGGCCCCTCATGGCCGTAACTCATGGTCCTAATGATGGACCCTCACTGGGCAGTAACTCATGGTCATAATGTGGGACCTCACTGAGCAGTTAACTCATGGTCCTAATGATGGACCCTCACGGGCATAACTCATTGTCCCAATGATGGACCCTCACTGGATGTAACTCATGGTACCTAATGATGGACCCTCATTGGGAGTAACTCAATGGTCCTAATGATGGACCACTATTGGGCAGAACTCATTCTAATATGACCCATCGAACTCTGTCTTGATGGACCCTCACTGAGCAGTAACTCATGGTCCCATGATCGGCCATCATCTGGGCATATAACTACTGGTCCTATGATGCCATGGGCGTAAACGGCAAGTTGCCTCACTGTGCAGTATGTCACATCCAATGATTTCTCCATTGGGTGGGGAAGAAGTAGTGATGGGGTCCCTCATGGATTTGGTAAAATTTGGTGAAAGCAAACACAGCTGACCATCTGGCAGGTGGGAAGTAATGCAGAATGTCCAGGGCTGGACACAACTTGGGTATGGTTTGGTCTCAAAATAAGGTTGGGCTGCAGGTAGTAATCAAGAAAGGTTTGGGCAGTCAGGTTACATCAATGCCTAAATCAGGGTACGTGCGGCAACAGGAGATAAGGACAAGATCTAACAATTCAGATTCAGAGGGGCATTCTTCCAAGTGAATGATCACAGTGGGTTTCACTTCGTGACATTATGATTGGATGAGGTTACCCAGGGGCCCCTGGGTGGAATTTGTAGATCTGGCATCGTCGCGGCCAAAATAATTATTTGTGTTCAGCAGAATTTTCTTTAAATAAGAATAGAACATGATTTAAACATATTAAACATTAGTCAGCATGTGATATTAATAGCCAGAATCCCAAGAGACAGGATTCAATCTATATCAACAGCTTACCAACATGATACCCCGACTTTTCTAAGCTTTAACTTCCCTTGCCAATTCCACTGTGTGTAAGAATGAATTAGTAAAACCCATACACCAAACATTGTATGTCGCCCTAACGGTAAACCAAACACCCACTTGGTTCAATCCATTAAAAGGGAAACTGTGGTGTCTCTTGGAATTCCCGTGTTTCATGTGTTGTATATACATGGTCTCACACATAAATTAACTCCTGCTCTCGACCCATCTACGTGCCACTTGGATAACATGTTATTTATTTGCTGTGTAGAGTCGAATTCCTATTGGAAAAGATGCCCGAGATCAGGCGGTGTGGTTCAGAATTTAATTCCATCTGGCCCCACGCTACAGACAAAGACCTAGTTTTCAGTGCTAAAACAAAACCTTAAGTAAAAAAGGTCCTTGAGTGGGCAATGGACGTTTTTAGAACTGACCTGGGCCACCAGTTATGGGGAAACGAGATGGCGGACATATGACGGTCTATTATAAAACCCGGGTGTTGTTAATTAACATATCATTGGTCGTAACAGTCTTGCAATAGTAACATATCAATTAATGCGTTTTTTACGACCCGCGGTAATTGGTTGTGGACTCGCCAAAATATAAACACATTTTATAATAGGAGGACAAAAAACTACGTAATCGCAGAGACACAGCTGATACTGTCCTGAATAGATCGATCCTTCTTATGTGTCAACATTGAAAATATGTAATGCAATGTCAATAACCGACTCACGAATCGCCCATTACTTGCTGTACAATCGGTATTTTGCAGCGCGGTGTTACTTTCATGGATGTTGTAAATACGCTGTGGATAGTAATAGGGCAGTATCAGATTTTACCGATATCAATCCCTATATATATTATAATAAAAAAAGTCTCGCTTTTCATCACGCGTTTCCTTGAGAAGTCATCCATTGAAAGAATTTATACAACATTTCCAACCTTACTTGTCTCTAATCCATCTGAGCTCAGTGTATGTAAATAATTTGGACATCACTAATCTGGGGTTTCAGCCCTTTTTGATTAAGTGAAGAATAAATAATTGTCATTAATTACGGCTTCTATAACCGAAAATTAAAATGATTTGTATGGTTTCTTTACAGAGTTTTCCTGTTGATCTCGGTCACTTTTGATACGTACATATAAAATAATTCAAGCCATATATAAAGGCGCGGGGTCTAGCAGATCTGAGAGTGATTGTGCTCTTCACGTCATTGTAAACTACTGATTCAGGGGTCATACTTTGACTGCAATGGCCATATTATTGGCACCATTGGCGGTCATACTCGGCTGTACAGATACATAACAGCCACAGGGTACATTAACGACTATGCTACCGCATGGACAGCCAATATGGTGTAACTTAACGACTATGCTACCGCGTGGTACAGCAATATGTAGTAAATTAACAACTATTGCTCCACGTGGTGTTAGAGCAATATGTTGTAAATTAACGACTATGCTATCACGTGGTACAGAACAATCATGGTTGTTAATTAATGACTAGCTTACCGCGTGGTACAGCAATATGGTTTAAAATTAAAGACTATGCTACCGCATGGTACAGCAATATGGTGGTAATTAACGGGGACTATGCTCAACGTGGTAGTAGCAATTGGTTGTAAATAATAACAACTATGCTCACTGGTAACATGGTTGTAATCGTATCTACCACGTGAGAGCAATATGGTTGTAAATTACGACTATGCTACCCGTGGTGAGCACATGAGTGTAATTAACGACTAGCTAACCGGTAACCAAATGTAATAACGAATGCACTAACACAAATGGACACTGACGCAACAGGGGTAGATATACAGTTTAATGGTTTTCTTAGTTAAGACTATTCTATAAAAGGTGCGGATACGACAAACAATCAGATTTATTACTTCATTTCATTTTTTCTTTATTTGACAAACAAATGAGGAGCCACCGACATTGTTAAAGAAAAAAAATTTTCCAGTTATCAAATGTGAACAGATATAGAGAGAGAGTTAACATTTACATCTCAGAATTGGCCTGAATCTGGTTTGCAGCATTGCTGGATTGTAGTTTTTTTCTCCAAGCACAAGTGATGACTTGTTTGTTAAAAGCCTCTGTTAGGTAATCATATAATTTATTTATAGTTTAGTCTCCCCTTTATTAATACTGACTGTACTGAATAACAGAGGAAAATGTATCCTCTACTGTAAATTATAGATATTAAGTCACTGAGGAGTGTCTATACAAGGACACAGATGAGTTATACAGGGAACTCATGTATTATAAGGATGTTTCCCTCTACTGTAAATTATAAGGATATTAGAAGTCACTGAGGAGTTCTGTGTCTATATAAGGTACAAGGACACAGAACTGAGTTATACAGGGAACTCTGGGTACCACTCATGTATTTAAGGGATAATGTATCCCCTACTGTAAATTATAAGGCTATTAGAAGTCATTGAGGTTCTGTGTCTATATACAGATACACAGGACACAGATGAGTTATACAGGGAACTCTGGGTACCACTCATGTATTATAAGGGATAAGTGTATCCCCTACTGTAAATTATAAGGATATTAGAAGTCACTGAGGAGTTCTGTGTCCATATAAGGTACAAGGACACAGGGCTGAGTTATACTGGGAACTCTGGGTACCACTCATGTATTATAATGGATAATGTATCCCTTACTGTAAATATAAGGAATTAGAAGTTACTGATGAGTTAGATACATCTGGATATATCAGTAGATTTTATACTAGGGGGGTACATTATTTCCATAAAACCACATTCCTATTTCTCAGTTTGATTGGTTAATAAAGTGGGAAGGGAATACAGTCTAGCAATCTATTACGTGAGGGACTTACGGTTCAGCATAGTTTACGCCATTGCAGGATCCCACCCACCTATAGTTTGCCAGTAGTTATAAACAAATATTCCCACTGAGTTTGAACTGAATTTCATTATTTAATCGCAATAAACACGCACAGTAGCGTGTCACATGTTTACATAACATAAGGCCAGGGCGCGTAGTAGTTGACCGGAAAAGCAGCGCATGCAAGTTTTCGGCGCGCTAGCGCGTGTTGCAGCGCGTAAAATAAGCTAAAATTTTAATGTAAACGCACGATTATGTTATAAAAAGTGCTACATTTTACAAATCTTTACATGGAACATTTAGAATCTGTTACATGTGTATCTCTTTCCTTTACTATGTTATGTTACATTGTAATCTTTCTTTCTTTACTATATTTACCTAGAGAAGGGCCCCTATGGTCCATAAAGATTATATACAACATAACTATCTGCTTCTTGTTATTTTCCACGTTTATTGAAACACTGTACAGCCATCGTCACAGTTCTTTAACCCTCTATCTAAGCCGATCACCTACCACGTCCTCTCTGTATCTGCGCCGTCTGTATTAGGGTTGTGTGTTTTTTAAATGAAACATTTTCTATCGTTTGCCGGTTATGGAGAAGGAAGATCACCAGTTGTCTTTCATTTACAAACTATAATAAAAACAAAGCAATTCTTTTATATAGATCTAAAATATACTCTGTAATATAATATTCGTACCGTCACTTTAATCGGAAACCCTGGGAAATCCCGGAATAAACTGGTGCAAGCTGTAGCACATAAAGCCGCGTATGAATTACCCGATGACGTGGGTCTATACCGGGCACATTGGAAAATGTATGGCAACGGCCTTAATGATCATTTATCTCCTGCGTTTTTTTAAGGGCCCTATTTAGAATCTGTATCGGAATTTGGATATTGCGGGTTTATATGAGAAGGGATGCGGGCGTACCGCACCTTTATAAATACGGCCCTACATTTCTCACCACGGTCAGATTCAACTTGATTATGATGCTTGGATTGCTGGGTTTTAAAGGGAACGTCCACCCTCAATGCGATCTTTTATGCAGTATGCTATATGGTTGTCGACCATTATTAAAGCTGTGACTGGCCGTGTCCATTACCGACGCAGTGCGAACCAGCTGTAAACTTTTTGTTATAAAAAATACCTAGTAGGGGCCATAAGCTTATTTCTCATTAAGGGCCATATTTCTAAACGCACCGATTGTGCATTAGTGAAATACGACGTCTGCGATCAATTTACACTGAACGTTTGTTTAATTTACGACGTTCGGTTTATAGAATACCATACCCGCATCGGTATTCTATGGGAATCGTAAATCTCTGATTGCGCTCGTAGATTTACGATCTTTAAGCGATTGTTAATCCAATCGTTAAGGCACGGTATAGCTACAAAGCGATACCACAACTTTGAAATATGGGTCCGCTATTGGGAATTTACAATAAAAGTTTACTCACTGCCATGAAAGTTAAAATGAAAGAAAAGGTATAAAAAAGTCAATGCAAAATAAATAAAGGTTCATGAGATTTGGCATTTGGAAATATTGCACATAAAGGTAGTAAACAGCTGGGAAATTCAGTACATATATGAAACATTAAGGGGACTTTATTCCAAGCTGAGAGACAATCGATACGTCAGTAAAGGACATTGATTCCAAGACTATGGGCCATATTTATAAAGGCAAAGGAACACTATTTCCCAACACCGCGCCTTGCAAGCGGAATTTCTATGACACTATCCTTACAATTACATTGCACATTACGATAGTGATTGTACGGTCTCCTATACAGTACCATTACAATAGCCTACTACCGCACGTTATGTGGTGGTCTATCTGTTCGAGAACTGGTCATCAATATTCATTAGTTTAGAGAGTGGAAAAGTGACCAGTTGGAAAATGTTCCTATCACACCTGCAAGAACTTTCACCTGATAATCTACTTAACACTGATAAACACGTTAACTAGCCTTCTAGAAATACTGTATCTCCCCTTAGAGTTTAACACTGTAAAAAATCACGGTGGCAAATTCCAGATATCTGAATGCCACAGTGATAGGTGCATTCCCCCCCGCCACCATATACCAACGCTGTAACTAAACAATGAGATCACCCAAATTTACAGGAGAGATGTAATGGGGTTGAATAGAATACTTAGGGTTTTGAAGTCCCGATGAACTTTCGGAACTCCAAATTTCACGAACCCCGACTTTTTGAATTTTCGAAATAGACGATTCGAAAAATCGGGTTCCTGTGAATTCGGGAGTAGTCGATTTTCGAAAATCGAAACTTGAACTTTCGAACTTTCCGAAAAGTTTCGAAAATTCGGAAACAGACGAACATTTTTAATATACAGCAGAAATGTAAACTGTTATTGGTTACCGAGGGCTCCACTGTGTGTTCTGGATAGGTAGGTCCATTCATTAAAGGAATGTGTGTCACCAATCACAGACGGAAGCTTTTTACTGTTGGTGACATCTGGTCTCCTGTCATTACGAATAATAAAATGATAATTCCCAGGGTTCCTAGTACCAACAACCACTCAATTCGACAATAAACAGTTACACATTAACCTTCTTCATCATTTATGTATTTCACAGGTATTAAGGAGAACTTTTGTCTGAAATAAACACATTTATAGCCCAGAAAACTGTAGATGAAAATGATATATTACTTTGTAACAATCTTTTATTTCTCACTTCCCTCCTCTCCCCAGTGGGACAACATGTCTGTGTGAGTATCTAGCAAAAAAGGGAGGAGCTTCCCAATTAGCTACTTTGTATCAGCTAAAATGTGTTTTAGACCTTAGTTTCCGTTAATCTCTGGCAACTTATTGTTCGGCAGTCGCTTACTGCGTACAATCCAATTTTTTACAAACTTCAACAAATTTGGTTTCGTTTACATTACTTTAACCCATACTGAATAACTGCCCAGAAAAGTGTAATTAATATTATTATTTTAACGGTATTATTATATTATTGATGTCTTTTGGGGAATTTATCGCTCTGCCGTCAATACCTTACCGCATTGTATTGTTGTATATATCAATGGTACAATAACTCGAACTGTACAATCGTGGCCGTAAAATTGCCAATCGTTAAGGCGCAGTATCACTACTTAGCCTGTGATTCTACACTATGGTCAATGTAGGAAGAAATGGACCTTAACAATAACCCTATATTGCCTTACCCTTCATCGTGTATCCTAATTTGTAAATATATAGATTGCTACAGACCCATAGGGTTGGGTGTATTAATAATAAGGAGCAGGCTCTATTGTCCTCTTCAACACTGAACCATACCAGTAGCCTCCTGGGTAAGATGGACCTAGTGCTAACCAGCCCAAGATTAACAGCCTTATAATTTGTCGATTGACAAACGTGGACGAAGGACAGAATTGCCAAGACGTATTTCCCTGCAACCTCAAAGCTTCTAGTTTACATCGAATCTTTTGGATGACATCACTCATAACTTGCCTCTCGGAGTGATGTCATCCTATATACTTATTGTAATGGACAACATATGCTTTCCAGTTACGTCTGCATGATAGACAGCCAATCTTTTCGGCACATTATTGCTTCGTACATCTGACCCTTATGTCCATCAGATATCAAATCTATTGGACGTGTCACACACTTACTAAAAAGTGATTTGATGCGAAAATAACTTTGGCCATGGTCACAAAAGAGTTTACATCCTAGACATTGATGGCTCTTTATGTCTCTCATTTGTTGCATTTTGTGCTTCTGGAAAATAAAGACTTCTTTGGCAAACAAGAAGGGTCCTTTGCTGTCCTTTAGCTGTAAAAAATACTAAGTATAATATCTGAAGCCAGATTCCAATGCAACATCATATGTAAGTAAAAGGTGCTTTAAACTTTTTAGTCTTTCAGTGGTTCTGTGCCTTAGATTTAAAAGGAATTCTGGAATGGAAAAGTTCTTCTACTTGCCGAACGCATTGGACAAACTACGTTGGTCTATACCAATAAACGGTGGAGATATTGGAGAGCCTCTGGGTGAGAATTATTGTTTACAAACTCTTCTTTGTTTGATGGGCTTCTTCGTTTACCCCCCAAGTCCATCTCCGTAGACCATAATCTCCTGCACACATTATCTCAATTTAGGTCTGCGTTGTGTAAGAATCTGGTCAGACTTGTTTTGGCAAGAGAGACTGTGGTGTGGGATAATATCCTACAACTAACATTATTCTGAAAACGTCGAACGTAGAACTGCAAATAATATTTGGCACTTTAAAGCACAATCGCAGCAAGAAATAGGAATCATTCACAGTCTTCAGCTGCAAATCTCTTCAACCTTTTATAGTAATTGACCTTTCCTATTATTCTGGAACCTACTAGGCTTTCCAAAGCTCATCTCAGCAGTTTGCAAGCCAACAACCAAAATCCACTTTAGGTAAAGTTCATCATCCCACGAGAAATGATTACTTTTATTTCCAGCCTTCAGAAATTGTCTTCCTCTCTTCCCCTCGTCCATTTCTTAATAATTAGCTTAGTTACGGTCTCGCTCTCTGCTCGTGTCCAAAATCTGATTCCCCGAGCGCTTACGATTCCTTTTAAGCTTTGATAAATCCTTGTCCAAGACCTCCCCGGCCGTAGGGCTGATACCAGGTCATCAAACTCTCACGACCTCTTCCGAATTGCTATCAGTCTTTCGCTTTTTAAAGTCTTCCTTTTCACGTTGTTCCTTAAGCTGATTTGAAAAATAAAAACACAGAAATGTTCATTTCACACTTTGTATTCTTGGCAGAACTTAGCATCAATGATGGATGATATTTTAATTGCAAAAGTTAGATAATTAAAAAGAAATCAAGATAATTTAATCGTATTAAACTCAATTTGATTAATGAAAGACCATAAATAATTAAACACAGTGTATAGTCCTTTAGATGTCATTGCATTCGATCTCAATCTGGCAACAGTTTTTTAGACCTTACCCTAACACTAACCTTTTTAGTACCTAAGTGAAGACTTAAACTGCAAGGACCTCACCCCTTTTGCCTTAGATGCACCATATCACCATAAAAGCTGTCTGGCACTGCTCCTCTCACAGTCCAGGACTCTTCTTTGATTGGACAATAGAAGACGAAGATTTTCTTGCAGAGTGCATACTCCCAGCTGAGGCGTTATAGGGCAAGAGGTGCGTAGCTAGTTTATGTCCTCATTTTCGGGGGGGGGGGGGGGTAAATTGAGGTTAATACCATTATTTTAACAACCTGATTGTTAAAGAATAATTATTTCCGTTGAACATTTAAAGGGAAATATAGTGTGTATAAAAAACATTTCCAAAACAGTTGAAATAAACAATACCTGAGCAGGGAGGTCGGGTTGGTGCTTTTTACCTCCAATTCCTTTCTATGAGGAGTAAGCAGGATGGAAGAAAACTGTTTCGGCCAGTCTTCCTGAATGCTTCAGCACTATATTTAATATAGAATGGCCCAGGGCCAAACCTGGCAGATTTAAAAACTCTACGTGTTGTAGCTCCTCAACAAAACAATATTGGGAGGGTGGAAATAATCAATCCTGTCTCCTTGCCCCAGGTGCTTTTCATTTTACAAAGTAAATGTTTACAGTATAGTTTGTCCTTTAAGTACAATGTAAAATTGGTAACCTGGTGTTTAAATAAAATCAAATGAACAAATTTAGTCTGGAATATTTTAATGTGATTGCTAAAAGAAAAGAAATAAACACGGTTACAAAATGTAAAACTCCTTGAACTTTCCCTTGATGTGAACAAGAATGGATGATGACAAAACCCCTCACCATGGCCTCATACGTGCTTGCGCTCCTCTTCCTCTTTCTTCTTCCTTATGTTTTCCAGATCTTGTTTGGCTTCTACAAAGGACTGTAGAAGGTGTCAAACATTCCAAAAACTAATCTGGCTGCATTTACCCTCCGTCTCGCCGAAATGCTTCACGGCCTTGGAGAACTAACGGAACAAGAAAAAAATGGATATTATATATATTATATATTATTGAATAAAAATACTGCAAGGTATCAAACGTTTTTTCCGTGTGTCAAAGGATGCGGTGTTAAGAATAAAATGACCTTAGCTAAGTCCCGCAAACTTGTAGCAAATTTCGTATCTGTAGATCGAATACTGTAGTTGGGGGAGGGGAGTCTCTCCACCATCCCTAATGTAATATGATTAATTATTTCAAACGTCTCCATCATAAAACAAACGTACGTTTGCGCCCATGGAAATTTTTACATTATTCGTATCCATAATGGCACTAACATAAACCGCAAAGAAGACTTTATAAAACCGTTTCTATGGATACGCAGATATAGAGATGCGCAGAACGGGGCCTTTACTTAACTCGCGGATCTTATTATGCCGGTAATTAACGTTTCGCATTGTTTCAGAGTCGACATTCCAGTGGTAACGATGCAGGCCAGATTAACGGGTTTCCCATAAACACCAGTGTATTAACATCATTTACAGAGCTCCATTCCAACCCCAGTCACAGACAGTTTTACCCTGACGTACGCGGGAGCATCAGATTGGAATCTCTATAATACTGGATACGGCCATTAATAGGTGGGAAAAGTATAGTTTACAAGGATGTTTTCTAGTCAATAAAGGGAAGTGTATCATGAAATGTAATATTTAAATAGTGTTATAATTCTCACCAGTACAATCATCATGTGGAAGGGATGAGACCAGCTTGGGGGTGGGGATTCAGTATGTAAAACCCTTTAATTAAAGGCAGACAAAGGGGCATATTTATAAAAGTTCCCAAAACTTTGTCGCTGTTATTGACTGCTTTTGCTCCACAATATTGAAAAACAAATGATAAAACGGCGATACTGTATCACCAGTTTCCCGCACATTGCCAAACATTGTGTGGTAACTTCTCAATCATTTATAAACAGAGAAAGCGTTAGCCTTGAAACAGGGTGATAACCCATTACGGGGCTATTTCTAGCCAGGAAATGGGTCCTGGAAGATGCAGTACAGGGGTGGTATCCCAATACAAAATGCCCGAAATATCGCTCTTTAGAAATATGCCCTATAAGCGTTATAGAAGCACATCTGTTGCTGTAATGTCTTTGTCCAGCAGGTGGGGATGTGAGATAGAGAATCTAGTTTCTGTTTGTTGGTGGGGCGATGAGATTTATAGTTTGTAACAGACACATTACTGACTTATAAAATATCAATGACCCTGTCCTGTGGACTTGTAATGTGATAATATTAACAGAGGGGGTCCAGTACATCCGATCGGATCCGACACGGAATCCCTTGGTTCTGTCGGTTTCATTCGGATTTCGGGACTTTATTTTCTATAATCATCAAATTTTTTTTATTTTGATAATTATCGAAAAATTGGGCTCCAAAAACGGAACATACATTCGGGACTTTAGAGCCCATTTTCGATAATTAGCGACCGTTCGGCCTTGAAGTTCGATAATCCTCTAATTTCAAGTTTCCGAGCGTATTTTCAAGAATTATCTTCGAGATTATCTCGAGATCTGTAAGTCCGAAATCAGACGAAACAGTTTCGGACATCCCTACCCCGTACAGAGGCCTTAATAAAACACGCGCACTCCTACCATTAAATGACTTCAGGATCATGCTTCTAGTTCTATCAAAGTTACAGCACCACTGCTATGCCCCTAAGTCTAAGTTGGAGCATGCCCACTTCTGGGACAGACCATCATCAGCTGCATCACTAGCCCCACCCCTGAACTTCCAAATCATTTCTAAAGCTAGCCACCTGCCTGGAAATATTTTTCTCTTCTCTATGGTGTCCATAGGTAGAGGAAGGAACAGAGATGTGGTGGTGCTTTTACACACATATCATGTGACTTTCACAGACTCAGACAGACAAGCAAGTGTAAGTTACGATCCATAGAAGCCAGATAGATCATAGGCTTGTTTGAAAGGTATATAGAGGGCTGTAGAACATATATAGCTCCATAAAATTATAAAGATGGGGGGATTCAAGTTGGAAGTATCTTTACAGTACGGTCAGTATGAGTACAGTATCTTTACAGTATGGTCAGTATGAGTACAGTATCTTTACAGTATGGTCAGTATGAGTACAGTATCTTTACAGTACGGTCAGTATGAGCAAAGTATCTTTACAGTACGGTCAGTATGAGTACAGTATCTTTACAGTACGGTCAGTATGAGTACAGTATCTTTACAGTACGGTCAGTATGAGTACAGTATCTTTACAGTACGGTCAGTATGAGTACAGTATCTTTACAGTACGGTCAGTATGGAGTACAGTATCTTTACAGTATGGTCAGATGAGTACAGTATCTTTACAGTACGGTCAGTATGAGCCAAGTATCTTACAGTACGGTCAGTATGAGTACGATCTTTATACAGTACGGTCAGTATGAGTACAGTATCTTTACAGTACGGTCAGTATGAGTACAGTATCTTTACAAGTACGGTCATATGAGTACAGTATCTTACATGTATGGTCAGTATGGTACAGTAATCTTTACAGTATGGTCAGTATGAGTACAGTATCTTTACAGTATGGTCAGTATGAGTACAGTATCTTTACAGTACGGTCAGTATGAGTACAGTATCTTTACAGTATGGTCAGTATGAGTACAGTATCTTTACAGTATGGTCAGTATGAGTACAGTATCTTTACAGTATGGTCAGTATGAGTACAGTATCTTTACAGTACGGTCAGTATGTAGCAAAGTATCTTTACAGTACGGGTCAGTATGAGTACAGTATCTGTACAGTACGCGTCAGTATGAGTACAGTATCTTTACAGTACGCTCATATGAGTACAGTATCTTTTCAGTACGGTCAGTATGAGTACAGTATCTTTACAGTACGGTCAGTATGAGTACAGTATCTTTACAGTACGGTCAGTATGAGTACAGTATGGTCAGTATGAGTACAGTATCTTTACAGTACGGTCAGTATGAGTACAGTATCTTTACAGTACGGTCAGTATGAGTACAGTATCTTTACAGTACAATCAGTTTTGATACAGTATCTTACAGTACGGTCCAGTATGAGTACAGTATCTTTACAGTATGTCAGTATGTAGTACAGTATCTTTCAGTACAGTCATATGAGTTACAGTATCTTACAGTATGGTCAGTATGAGTACAGTATTCTTTACAGTATGGTCAGTATGAGTACAGTATCTTTTCAGTACAGTCAGTATGAGTACGTATCTTTACAGTATACGGTCAGTATGAGTACAGTATCTTACAGTACGGTCAGTATGAGTACAGTATCTTTACAGTACAATCAGTTTGAGTACAGTATCCTTTTACAGTACGGTCAGTATGAGTACAGTATCTTTACCAGTACGGTCAGTATAGTACAGTATCTTTCAGTACAATCAGTTTGAGTACAGTTTTACAGTACTGTCATATGTACAGTATCTGTTACAGTATGGTCAGTATGAGTACCTATCTTTTCAGTACAGTCAGTATGAGTACAGTATCTTTACGTGGTCAGATGAGTAACAGTATCTTTACAGTATGGTCAGTATGAGTACAGATCTTTTCAGTACATCAGTATGAGTACAGTATCTTTCGTACAGTCAGTATGAGTACAGTATCTTTCAGTACGGTCAGTATGAGTACAGTATCTTTACAGTACGGTCAGTTGAGTACAGTATCTTTTACAGTACAGTCAGTAGAGTACAGAGTACAGTCCAGTATGAGTACGTACGGTCAGTATGAGGACAGTATCTTTTCAATACAGTCATAGGAGTTACAGTATCTTTTCAGTACGGTCAGTATGAGTACAGTATCTTTTTCAGTACGGTCACTATGAGTACAGTATCTTTCAGTACGGCAGGATGAGTCAGTATTTTTCAGTACAGTCAGTATGAGTACGTACAGTCAGTATGAGTACAGTACAGTCAGTATGAGTACAGTACAGTCCGTATGAGTACAGATCTTCAGTACGGTCAGTATGAGACAGTATCTTTACATCGGTCAGATGAGTACAGTTATTTTCAGTACGGTCAGTATGGTACAGTATCTTTTCAGTACGTCCAGTATGAGTACAGTACAGTCAGTATGAGTCAGTACAGTCCAGTATGAGTACAGTATCTTACAGTACGTCGATGATACAGTATCTTTACAGTACGGTCAGTATGAGTACAGTACTTTTCAGTACGGTCAGTATGAGTACAGTATCTTTTCATACAGTCAGTATGAGTACAGTACCAGTCAGTATGATGAGTACAGACAGTCACGATTAGTACAGTACGTCAGTATGGAGTACATACCAGTCAGTATGAGAGTACAGTACGTCAGTATGAGTACAGTACAGTCAGATGAAGTACAGTACGTAGTCAGTATGAGTACAGTACGGTCAGTATGAGTACAGTCAGTCAGTCAGTCAGTATGAGTACAGTACGTCAGTATGAGTACAGTCCAGGTAGCAGTATGAGTACAGTACAGGTCAGTATGAGTACGTCGGTCAGTATGAGTACAGTACAGTCAGTATGACAGTACGCAGTACATCAGTCAGTATGATAACAGTACGTCAGTAGGAGGACAGTACGGTCAGTTATGAGTACAGTACAGGCCACGAGTATGAGTACAGTACAGTCAGTATCAGTACAGTAAGTACGTACGTCTACATATCTCGACAGTATGGGTTCATATTTGTACAGTATAAGTTATGTAAGCACAAGTACAGTATCTTTACAGTATGACAGTTAAAGTACAATATTTCTAGAGTATCAGTGATAGTGTCTGTACAGTAAGTACACTATGACAGTAAAATTGAACAGAGCTTTAAAAAGGAAGAATATTATAATTAAAATGAATTGAGTTAAACACAAAATGTAAAAAATACTCTTAAAGTCCCACATTATAAAGTTTCTTTTCAAAAAGTTTAATGTATTTTTTTTCTTTCGGTTCGACCTTCCACCAAGTCTTTTATCAATGATTAATACGTGTTTTAACCACCCGAAACACCCGGCATTTCATTTTATGATATTTTTCACTGCATTAAATTTTGCCTGTTTTTTGTAATTTACACTTCACTGTTTTGTTCAATGTATGTGGGCTGATTTATTAGAATATATTTTTTTTACAAGCCTACTGTTTTCCGATTGGCCACAAATAACTACCTACATAGCATTTAACAAGGCAAAACATTCTGATTGGCTATAGCAGATCTATTCCTTATGGCTGAAATGAAAAAAGTTTAACTGGACTTTTATAACCCTTCTTCTTCCTGATGTCTCAAACACTGGCGGTTTCCAACTTGGTTCCATTAAGTTGTATTGCGTTTTTTTATTGCTATTCAAAGAGTGTTGGATTTTCTCTCTATTATTATGGTTGGAAGAACTTTCCACTTTTACGAAGTTTGAAGAAACCAGTATTTGAGGCTTCGCGACTTTTATAGGTAGAGAAATGTTCTGAACCATCTACAGGATTTTGCTTGGTGGTTGCATTTCCCAGAGGTGTTAATTAGGACATATACATTTTATTTACATAGACTAGGGGAGGTGACTATTTCTGGTTGCTGAGTCTGCCATAAATGATCCACCGAACTATTGTGACTGGAACATTATATGCCAAAGCACAGAGTACATGGATGCAAAGTGAGAATTATATTCGCTCTATGGACCTTGCAGACATGGACCTCTGAGGTGGTAAATGCCGAGAGACACTCTGAACATATGTGTAGATCATTAAATAGAATGTCCGCCTGGTGTAAGGACATCTACACAATGTGCATGGCCTGTAAGGCTGGAGGAGATTGTTTAGAGCTCAAGGAAAGAAGCACTGCTAAACTAAATACAAGGAACCGATTGGATCAATTTTCATAGAGAAGATGCTCTTTAGATGGCAAACTGAGCAAATGTAACACAAACCAACTGCAAACCAATGTCCAACACATAGACATAGAAAAAAGTTTCCCCCTCATGGGTTTTTCCTTTGATGACCTTTAGATGTTTTACATCACAACTGGGTGTTACTTTGATGACTTTTTATTGTTTACTAGAGTAAACTTTCAATGGCTAACAGATAAAAGAGACAATCCGTCCCATTATTCCTCAATTTCGATTCATTATTAGGCCAACAAGTCATTATTGTCCCCCACAATAAACCAAAATGGTCTACAAAATGTCCCATCGGGGCACAATCTAAACCAAGAACCTGGACCAAAAATCTTCCCATGTTTTCTTTGATCCCAGCAGTAAATCGAAGCCAACACCTCACCTTGAGGGAAAGCCATGATAAAGCACCGTAGGACGCCCATTTATGGAACATTCTCACCAATCATCTTTCTTCTTGACATTGCAATGACACCAACTGTCACATGTAAACATATTAAAGCTGCATCATATCCAGTCTCCTGGCAGGCGTCCCGTACGCCCTTTCATCTTTGTGGGAACCATTAAGAAAACGACCTTCTCATTACATCACGTATTTTTGCCTTACTGCCTCCTTCTATCCAGGTACCTCTGCCAGATTCCACCGAAACGGACATTTGGCCCAGTCCTTGACGGAACGTTGTTGTTTTTTTTATAAAAAGAAGGCCAAGTGCTAGCAGTTTGATGTGCGTCAAGACCTGAATGTGAGGGTTTGGATGTTCCATTACTGAAGAAGCAATAGGGATTTATAGTGAAATCATCGGAGAGTTCAGTGGCTTCCAAGTTCTTACGTGGATGGAAAATAAATGAACTAGAAGCTCCGGGTTCTGCCAGGAGAAATAAACTCCGTGTCCCGGTGTATACATCTATGTCAAAGGATATTAAAAGTCACGAGTGTTTCTTAAGGGCAAGTAAAATGTGAAAATGATACATGACTATAAAATGTAAAAAATGATGCACGACTATTAGTGTTAAATGTGTATTTTAGATTTTATTTATATTTTTCCATAAGTGGCCCTTTTTTTAGCGTTTAAAAAACTACTCTATATTAAAGGGGAAATAAAGTCAAAAACCTTATGTTCAAAAACGATCCTCCCGAATATGTTTGCTGCATGCCTGCTCATAATTGGACTCATGGGCTGTTTTATTTCAGTGTTTCTTAAAGATACAGTACTTCCTTTTATACATGAGCAGATTCTGCATGCAGCAGGCATGATGGGTTCAACTCACATCATTGCCTAGGGCCCTGTTGAGTTTTACTCACTTATCGTTCCATTCACAGGATACACAAGGATAATAAATTGCTCACAGACGTGAGTCCAGACACAGACCTATTGATAGGACATGGAATAAAACTGCTCATTAGGTAGTTTGGTTTGCTGGAAATTCCCTTTACAATCCTATAAATTGGGACCCAGGGAATGGTTGGGGTTACATTTCCATCTAATTCTATTATTAGGAACTATTAGCTGCACACGCTGGGTTTGTATGTGAAGGGCAATGCTCTAGGTTACAACAAAGACATGACCCATTTAAATGGACAGAAACCCCCGTAGTTTCTACATAGCCAATTGTAAATTGTCCCTTTAACCTGCTAACACACACGGCCCCTGCTGATTGGCTACAAACAGCGCACTCCACCACTCTGGGCAAACTGAGAAATAGTAAAACGAAACTTTCCAGCTGCTACAGGTTAAATGTTTCCTTTGTAGCCGATCGCTGGTTTATTATCTTCAATCTTTATAAAACATTGGACATAATAAAATGTCAAAAGTGATTTAAAAAATATATATTGGGATGTTTTCTCAATCTAGGTGGGATTTTGACTATATAAAGATTTTTATGCATTAGATAATTTTATATTATATATTAAGAATTATTAATACTGAGTGGTGGAGCATACTGTACTAATTAATACGAGTGGGGTAGCACATATGTACGTATATTAATACTGTTGGTGGAGCACATACTGTACAGTATAATACCAGTGGTGAGCACATACTGTACAGTTATATAAATACGAGTGGTGGTACATACTGTACAGTATATTAATACAGGGGTGGAGCACATACTGTACAGTATTTAATACCAAGGTGGAGCACATACTGTACAGTATATAAATACCGAGTGGTGGAGTACATACTGTACAGTATATTAATAACAGGGGTGGAGTACATACCGTACATATAAATACCGAGTGGTGGAAGCACATACTGTACGGTAATTAATACTGAGTGGTTGAGCACATACTGTACAGTATATTAATACTGAGTGGTGGAGCACAGTACTGTCAGTAGTATTAATACTGAGTGGTGGAGACATACTGTACATTATATTAATACCGAGTGGTGGAGTACATACTGTACAGTATATTAATACCGAGTGTGGAGCAAATACTGTACAGTATATAAATACCGAGTTGGTGGAGTACTATACTGTGTCATGTATATTAATACTGGTGGAGCACATACTGTACAGTATATTAATACGAGTGGTGGAGCACATACTGACCAGTATTAAATACGAGTGGTGGAACAGTACATAATCTGTACAGTATATTAATACAGGGTGGAGTACATACTGAACCAGTATATAATAATACCGAGTGGTGGAGCACCATTACTGTACAGTATCTTAATACAGGGGGAGCACATATTGTACAGTATATTAATACCGAGTGGTGGAGCACAACTGTGACAGTATATAATCCGAGTGGTGGAGCTAACATACTGTACATTATATTAATACAGGGTGAGTAAATACTGTATAGATATATATTACCGAGTGGTGGAGTACATTTACCTGACAGTTTATATGTATTGGAGGTTGTATAAAGGTTGGACTAGATGGACGTATGTCTTTATACAACCTCCAATACTGTTACTAGGTAACTGTTATACAGACATTATGGGTAGGGTATAAAGGTTGGACTAGATGGACGTATGTCTTTATATAACCTCCAATACTATGTTACTATGTGTATACATTGGACTGATGGACTATTGAGTGCATCATAGAAGGTTAAGTTACTACTGATAACACAGGGAATAATCAGAGAACCTTCATAGGTTAAAGTCACATTATTTGATTTTGCATCATTAGATTAAACTTCCCCTTTGGCTACATCTTAAAATACTATGTTACTAGTGTACTGTAACAGACATTATGGGTAGGATATAAAGGGTTGGTGACTGAGATGGACGTATGTTCTTTATACAAACTCCATACTATGTTACTATGTAACTGTTAACAGACATAAGTGGGTATGATTAAAGTTTGGACGTAACGGTACGATGTCTTTATACAACCTCCAATAAGTCTGTTTACTATGTAACTGTTGATACAGACATTATGGTTAGGGTAAAAGGTTGACTAGATGGACGGTATGTCCTTTATACAACCTCCAAAACTATGTTACTATGTAACTGTTTATACAGACATTATGGGTAGGGTATAGGGAAGGTTGGACTAGATGACGTGTGTTGTTAGTACGAACCTCCGAAGGGGGGTAGGCTATGTGGGATGGAGGACTAATGTAGGACGACTGGTTTGGGGTACAGCCATTGATGGGTGGAGGGTAGTAAAGGGTGATTGGTAGGGCTAGGATGACGGAGTTGTCGGTGTTCTATAAGTGCCGGTTCCGAATCTAGTGGGGGGGGGGTGTACATGTAACTGTTTGATCCAGAGGGCATTGGGAGGGGTCGGGTAGTGTAGGGGTGAAAAGGGGGGTGGTGGACTAGATGGGTGACTTGGATGTCTTTATACAACTCGCAATACAATGTACATGGTAACTGTTTAGACGAGACTTGACGGGTAGGGTATAAAGTGTGGGGGGAGGGGGCCTAGATGGAACGGGTGGAGTGTCTTTAGGTACAACCGTCAATACTGTGTTAATATGTACACTGTTATAGACAGACATTAAACGGGTAGGGTAATAGAAGGGTTGGTGGGCTAGGGAGTGGGACGGTGATGTCTTTTACAGGCGACCTCGAATACGTATGGGTTAGCGTATGTAACTGGTTATACAGACATTGGGATGGGTAGGTGGCATAAGTTGGACGTAGAGGGTGGGGACGTGGTAATTTCCCTTTTATATCAAGGCGGGAAAAGGAGGGGGGGGCTCCAATTACTATGTTACTATGTGTAGTACATTCGACCTGAATGGACTAGTTGAGGGCATCAATAGAAGTATTAAGTTAGCACTGATAACACAGGAATAATCATAGAAACTTGCATAGGTTAAGTGTCACATGGTACTTGAATGTTGCGTGTGATCTGGGAACCCGTCTCCATTAACCATTTCCACACTGGACCATGTTACCAGGGACATAGCAGCTGAGCTTAAATAAAGACTGTGGATATGGAAAACAAGACCGTTTACCAGTATTTGGTGATGTGACTGGTATCCTATGACCCCAGTATTGTATTTCAGTTAAAATCCAATAAACCAGATCTTATTGGTGGGTGGTGACACATTAGTAGCACTGGGAAACTTTTGTCTGTTTTCAAACATTCGAGTATGTATAAAGGCATTGTATCGCTATTTTGTGATACCGTGCCTTTAATTATAGTTTCTTTTATGATCGTGATTGTAATTATATTACTGCCTGGTATTCCACAGCTGTGTGACTCCTGGTCTTCAAAAGAACCTCATGCAGGCAATGATGGACCCTCACTGGGCAGTACATCACGGTCCCAATGATGGACCTCACTGGGCAGTACGTCACGGTCCCAATGATGGACCTCACTGGGCAGTAACTCATGGTCCCAATGATGGACCTCACTGGGCAGTAACTCATGGTCCCAATGATGGACCTCACTGGGCAGTAACTCATGGTCCCAATGATGGGCCCTCACTGAGCAGTACGTCATGGTCCCAATGATGGACCCTTACTGAGCAGTATGTCACGGTCCTAATGATGGACCCTCACTGAGCAGTACGTCACAGTCCCAATGATGGACCCTCATGACAGATTGTCACAGTCCAATGATGGACCCCAATGGGCAGTACGTCACAGCCCCAATGCTGGACCCTCACTGGAGCAGTACGTCACAGTCCCATGATGGGACCTCACTGAGCAGTACGCACAAGTCCCAATGATGGACCCTCACTGGGCAGTACGTCACAGTCCCAATGATGGACCCTCACTGGGCAGTACGTCACAGTCCCAATGATGGACCCTCACTGAGCAGTACGTTACGGTCCCAATGATGGACTCACTGGAGTATGTCACAGTCCCAATGATGGACCCTCACTGAGCAGTACGTCACAGTCCCAATGATGGACCCTCACGAGCAGTAAGTCACAGTCTCAATGATGGACCCTCACTGAGCAGTAAACATGTCCCAATGATGGACCCTCACTGAGCAGTACGTCAACCGTCCCAATGATGGACCCCACTGAGCAGTACGTCACAGTCCCAATGATGGACCCTCACTGTGCAGTTACGTCACAGTCCCAATGATGGACCTCACTGGCAGTACTTACGGTCCCAATGAGACCTCACTGGGCAGTATGTCACAGTCCCAATGATGGACCCTCACTGGGCAGTAACTCATGGTCCCAATGATGGACCTCACTGGGCAGTAACTCATGGTCCCAATGATGGACCTCACTGGGCAGTAACTCATGGTCCCAATGATGGGCCCTCACTGAGCAGTACGTCATGGTCCCAATGATGGACCCTTACTGAGCAGTATGTCACGTCCTATGATGGCCCTACTGAGCGTACGTCACAGTCCCAAGATGGACCCTCACTGAGCAGTATGTCACAGTCCCAATGATGGACCCTCACTGGGCAGTACGTCACAGTCCCAATGATGGACCCTCACTGAGCAGTACGTCACAGTCCCAATGATGGACCCTCACTGAGCAGTACGTCACAGTCCCAATGATGGACCCTCACTGGGCAGTACGTCACAGTCCCAATGATGGACCCTCACTGGGCAGTACGTCACAGTCCCAATGATGGACCCCACTGAGCAGTACGTTACGGTCCAATGATGGACCTCACTGGGCAGTATTGACAGTCCCAATGATGGGACCCTCACTGAGCAGTACGTCACAGTCCCAATGATGGACCCTCACTGAGCAGTACGTCACAGTCCCAATGATGGACTCAATGAGCAGTAATCATGGTCCCAATGATGGACCCTCATGAGCAGTACGTACCAGTCCAATGATGGACCTCAGAGCAGTACGTCACAGTCCCCAATGATGGACCCCTCACTGGCAGTACGTCACAGTCCCAATGATGGACCCTCACTGAGCAGTACGTTACGGTCCCAATGATGGACCTCACTGGGCAGTATGTCACAGTCCCAATGATGGACCCTCACTGAGCAGTACGTCACAGTCCCAATGATGGACCCTCACTGAGCAGTACGTCACAGTCCCAATGATGGACCCTCATGAGCAGAACTCATGTCCAATGATGGACCCTCACTGAGCAGTAACTCATGGTCCCAATGATGGACCCTCACTGAGCAGTAACTCATGGTCCCAATGATGGACCCTCACTGTGCAGTACGTCACAGTCCCAATGATGGACCCTCACTGAGCAGTACGTTACGGTCCCAATGATGGACCCTCACTGAGCAGTACGTCACAGTCCCAATGATGGACCCTCACTGAGCAGTAGTCACAGTCCAATGATGGACCCTCACTGCGCAGTCATGTCCACGTCTAATGATGGACCTCATGGCAGTACATCGGTCCAATGATGGACCCTACTGGGCAGTACGTCACAGTCCCAATGATGGACCCTCACGAGCAGTACGTTACGGTCCCAATGATGGACCATCACTGAGCAGTACGTCACAGTCCCAATGATGGACCCTCAATGAGCAGTAGTCACAGTCCAATGATGGACCCTCACTGAGCAGTACAATCATGGTCCCAATGATGGACCCTCACTGAGCAGTACGTCACAGTCCCAATGATGGACCCTCACTGAGCAGTATGTCACGGTCCTAATGATGGACCCTCACTGTGCAGTATGTCACGGTCCTAATGATGGACCCTCACTGGGCAGTACGTTACGGTCCCAATGATGGACCCTCACTGAGCAGTACGTCACAGTCCCAATGATGGACCCTCACTGAGCAGTACGTCACAGTCCCAATGATGGACCCTCACTGAGCAGTATGTCACGGTCCTAATGATGGACCCTCACTGGGCAGTACGTCACGGTCCTAATGATGGACCCTCACTGGGCAGTACGTCACAGTCCCAATGATGGACCCTCACCGAGCAGTACGTTACGGTCCCAATGATGGACATCACTGAGCAGTACGTCACAGTCCCAATGATGGACCCTCACTGAGCAGTACGTCACAGTCCCAATGATGGACCCTCACTGAGCAGTAACTCATGGTCCCAATGATGGACCCTCACTGAGCAGTACGTCACAGTCCCAATGATGGACCCTCACTGAGCAGTATGTCACGGTCCTAATGATGGACCCTCACTGGGCAGTACGTCACAGTCCCAATGATGGACCCTCACTGAGCAGTATGTCACGGTCCTAATGATGGACCCTCACTGGGCAGTATGTCACGGTCCTAATGATGGACCCTCACTGGGCAGTACGTCACAGTCCCAATGATGGACCCTCACTGGGCAGTACGTCACAGTCCCAATGATGGACCCTCACCGAGCAGTACGTTACGGTCCCAATGATGGACCCTCACTGAGCAGTATGTCACAGTCCCAATGATGGACCCTCACTGAGCAGTATGTCACAGTCCCAATGATGGACCCTCACTGAGCAGTACGTCACAGTCCCAATGATGGACCCTCACTGAGCAGTACGTCACAGTCCCAATGATGGACCCTCACTGAGCAGTACGTCACAGTCCCAATGATGGACCCTCACTGAGCAGTAACTCATGGTCCCAATGATGGACCCATGAGCCGTACAGTCCAAGAGGACCCTACTGAGCAGTACGTCAAGTCCCAATGATGGACCCTCACTGAGCAGTACGTCACAGTCCCAAGATGGACCCCCCTAGCAGACTCATGGCCCAATGATGGACCCTCACTGAGCAGTAACTCATGGTCCCAATGATGGACCCTCACTGAGCAGTACGTCACAGTCCCAATGATGGACCCTCACTGAGCAGTAACTCATGGTCCCAATGATGGACCCTCACTGAGCAGTACGTCACAGTCCCAATGATGGACCCTCACTGAGCAGTACGTCACAGTCCCAATGATGGACCCTCACTGAGCAGTACGTCACAGTCCCAATGATGGACCCTCACTGAGCAGTACGTTACGGTCCCAATGATGGACCCTCACTGAGCAGTATGTCACGGTCCTAATGATGGACCCTCACTGGGCAGTATGTCACGGTCCTAATGATGGACCCTCACTGGGCAGTACGTCACAGTCCCAATGATGGACCCTCACTGAGCAGTATGTTACGGTCCCAATGATGGGCCCTCACTGTGCAGTATGTCACGGTCCTAATGATGGACCTCACTGGGCAGTACGTACACGTCCAATGATGGGACCCTCAATGAGCAGTACATTACGGTCCAATGATGGGCCCTCACTGTGCAGTAGTATGTCACGGTCCTAATGATGGACCCTCACTGGGCAGTACGTCACAGTCCCAATGATGGACCCTCACTAGCAGTAACTCATGGTCCCAATGATGGACCTCATTGGCAGTAACTCATGGTCCTAATGATGGACCCTCATTGGGCAGTAACTCATGGTCCTAATGATGGACCCTCACTGGGAAGTAACTCATGGTCCTAATGATGGACCCTCACTGGGCAGTACGTCACGGTCCCAATGATGGACCCTCACTGGGCAGTAACTCATGGTCCTAATGATGGACCCTCCATGGGCAGTACGTCACAGTCCCAATGATGGACCCTCATTGGGCAGTAACTCATGGTCCTAATGATGGACCCTCATTGGGCAGTAACTCATGGTCCTAATGATGGACCCTCATTGGGCAGTAACTCATGGTCCTAATGATGGACCCTCATTGGGCAGTAACTCATGGTCCTAATGATGGACCCTCACTGGGAAGTAACTCATGGTCCTAATGATGGACCCTCACTGGAGGCAGTAACTCATGGTCCTATGATGGACCCTCATTGGGCAGTACTCATGGTCCTAATGATGGACCCTCACTGAGCAGTAACTCATGGTCCTAATGATGGACCCTCATTGGGCAGTAACTCATGGTCCTAATGATGGACCCTCATTGGGCAGTAACCCATGGTCCTAATGATGGACCCTCATTGGGCAGTAACTCATGGTCCTAATGATGGACCCTCACTGGGCAGTAACTCATGGTCTAATGAGGACCTCATGAGCAGTAACTCATGGTCCTAATGATGGACCCTCACTGGGCAGTAACTCATGTCCCAATGATGGACCCTCACTGGGAAGTAACTCATGGTCCTAATGATGGACCCTCATTGGGCAGTAACTCATGGTCCTAATGATGGACCCTCATTGGGCAGTAACTCATGGTCCTAATGATGGACCCTCACTGAGCAGTAACTCATGGTCCTAATGATGGACCTCACTGGGCAGTAACTATGGTCCCAATGATGACCCTCACTGGCAGTAATGTGGTCTAATGATTGACCTCACTGGGCAGTATGTCACAGTCCCAATGATTTCTCCATTGGGTGGGGGAAGTAGTGAGTGGGTCCTCATGGATTTGGTAAAATTTGGTGAGAAGCAAAACCAGGCTGACCATCTGGCAGGGGAGTAATGCAGATGTCAGGGCTGGCACAACTTGGGTATGGTTGGTCTCAAAACTAAAGGTTAGGGCTGGCAGGTTAGTAATCAAAGTAAAAGGTTTGGGCAGTCAGGTTACAATCAATGCCTAAATCAGGGTTAGGTGCGGCACAGGAGATAAGGACAAGAATCTACAATTCAGAATTCAGAGGGGCATTCGTTCCATGATGATCACAGTGGGTTCACTTCGTGACATTTGATTGGATGAGGTTACCCAGGCCTTGGGTGGAATTTGTAGATCTGGTCGTCGCGGCCAAAAATAATTATTTGTCAGCAGAATTTTCTTTAAATAAAATAGAACATGATTTAAACATATTAAACATTAGTGCATGTGATATTAATAGCACAGAAATCCCAATAGACAGGATTCAATACTATAAACAGCTTCCACAATGATACACCCGCTATTCTAAGCTTTAACTTCCCCTTGCCAATCACGTGTGTAAGGAATGAATTAGTAAAACCCATACACCAAACATTGTGTCGCCCTAACGGTAAACAAACCAGCCCACGTTGGTTCAATCCATTAAAAGGGAAACTGTGTGTCTCTTGGATTCACGTTTTCCATGTTTGTATATGAAATGGTCTCACACATGAAATTAACTCCTGGCTCTCGACCCATCTACGTGCCACTTGGATAACATGTTATTTATTTGCCTGTAGAGTCGAATTCCTATGGAAAAAGATGCCCGAGATAAGGCGGTGGTTCCAGAATTAATTCCATCTGGCCCCACAGCTACCAAACCAAAGACCTAAAGTTTTCATGCTAGAAACAAAACACTTAAGTCAAAAAAGTCCTGAGTGGGACAATTGGACGTTTTTAGACTGACCTGGGCGCCAGAAGGAGATGGCGGACATATGACGGTCTATTATAAACCCGGGTGTTGGTAATTAACGATATCATTGGTTCGTAACAGCTGCAATAGTAAATATCAAATTACTTATTTTACGACCCGCGGTAATTGGTTGTGTGGACTCGCCAAATAATAACACAATTTTATAATAGGAGACAAAAAACTACGTATCGCAGAGACACAGCTGAATACTGTCCTGAATATCGATCCTTCTTATGGTCACATTGAAAATGTAATGCAATGTAAATACCGCTCACGTAATCGCCCCATTACTTTGCGGTAACAATCGGTATTTTGCAGCTGCGGTGTTACTTCATGGATGTTGTAAATACGCTGTGGATAGTATAGGGGCAGTATCAGATTTTACCGATATCAATCCCTATAAAATATATTATAAATAAAAAAAGTCTCGCTTTTCAACGCGTTTCACTTGAGAAGTTCATCCATTGAAAGATTTATACAACATTTCCAAACCTTACTTGTCTCTAATCCATCTGAGCCTCAGTGTTGTAAATAATTTGGACATCACTAATCTGGGGTTTCAGCCCTTTTTGATTAAGTGAAGAATAATAATTGTATTAATTACGGCTTCTCTAACCGACAAATTAAAATGATTTGTATGGTTTCTTTTCACAGATTTTCCTGTGATCTCGGCACTTTGATACACAATATAAAATAATTCAAGGCCATATTATAAAGGCGCGGTCTAGCAGATCTGAGATTATTGTGCCTTTCACGTCATTGTAAACTACTGATTAAGGGGTCATACATTATGACTGCAATGCAATTATTGGCACCATGCGGTCATAAACTCGGCTGTACAGATACATAACAGCCACAGGGGTAATTAACGACTATGCTACCGCATGGTACAGCATATGGTTGTAAATTAACGACTATGCTACCGCGTGGTACAGCAATATGGTAGTAAATTAACAACTATGCTACCACGTGGTAGAGCAATATGGTTGTAAATTAACGACTATGCTATCACGTGGTACAGCAATATGGTTGTAAATTAATGACTATGCTACCGCGTGGTACAGCAATATGGTTGTAAAATAAAGACTATGCTACCGCATGGTACAGCAAAGGTTGTAAATTAACGACTATGCTCACAGTGGTAGAGCAATATGGTTGTAAATAACAACTATGCTACGACATGGTGGTAAAAAGCAATATGGTTGTAAATTAACGACTATGCTACCGCGTGGTACACACTAAAGTTGTAAATTAACGACTATGCTACCGTGAGACACATGTAAATGAGAAACACTGACACCAACAGGGGGAATTATATACATTTAATGGTTTTCTTAGTAAGACGTATTCTAATAAAAAGGTGCGGATACAGACAAAAATACAGATTTAATTTAATTCATTTTACATTTTTCTTTATTTGACAAACAAATGAGGAGCCACCGACATTTAAAGAAACAAAAATTTTCCAGGCTTATCAAATGTGAACAGATATAGAGAGAGAGATTAACATTTACATCTAGAATTGCCTGAATCTGGTTTGCAGGGCATGCTGGGATTTGTAGTTTTCTCCCAGCACAAAGTGATGACTGTTGTTTTGTTAAAAGCCTCTGTAGGTAATCATATAATTTATTTATAGTTTAGTCTCCCCTTTATTAATACTGACTGTACTGAATAACAGAGGAAATAATGTATCCTCTACTGTAAATTATAAGAATATTAAGTCACTGAGGAGGTGTCTATACAAGGACACAGACTGAGTTATACAGGGAACTCATGTATTATAAGGGATGTTTCCCCTACTGTAAATTATAAGGATATTAGAAGTCACTGAGGAGTTCTGTGTCTATATAAAGGTACAAGGACACAGACTGAGTTATACAGGGAACTCTGGGTACCACTCATGTATTATAAGGGATAATGTATCCCCTACTGTAAATTATAAGGCTATTAGAAGTCATTGAGGAGTTCTGTGTCTATATACAGATACACAGGACACAGACTGAGTTATACAGGGAACTCTGGGTACCACTCATGTATTATAAGGGATAATGTATCCCCTACTGTAAATTATAAGGATATTAGAAGTCACTGAGGAGTTCTGTGTCCATATAAAGGTACAAGGACACAGGCTGAGTTATACTGGGAACTCTGGGTACCACTCATGTATTATAAGGGATAATGTATCCCTTACTGTAAATTATAAGGATATTAGAAGTTACTGAGGAGTTAGATACATCTGGATATATCAGTAGATTTTATACTAGGGGGTACATTATTTCCCATAAAACACATTCCTATTTCTCAGTTTGATTGGTTAATAAAGTTGGGACAGGGAATACAGTCTAGCAATCTATTACGTTGAGACTTACGGTTCAGCAGTAGTTTACGCCATTGCAGGATTCCCACCCACCTATAGTTTGCCAGTAGTTATAAACAAATATTCCCACTGAGTTTGAACTGAATTTCATTATTTAATCGCCAATAACACGCACAGTAGCGTGTCACATGTTTAATGAACATTAAGGCCAGGGCGCGTAGTAGTGGACCGGAAAAGCACGCGCATGCAAGTTTTCGGCGCGCTAGCGCGTGTTGCAGCGCGTAAAATAAGCTAAAATTTTAATGTAAACGCACGATTATGTGCATAAAAAGTGCTACATTTTACAATCTTTACATGGGAACATTTAGAATCTGTTACATTGTATCTCTTTCCTTTACTATTTATGTTACATTGTATCTCTTTCCTTTACTATTTATGTTACATTGTATCTCTTTCCTTTACTATTTACCTAGAGAAGGGCCCCTATGGTCCATAAAGATTATATACAACATAAACTATCTGCTTCTTGTTATTTTACACGTTTATTGAAACACTGTACAGCCATCGTCACGTTCAGTTAACCCTCTATCTAAGCCGATCACCCTACCACGTCCTCTCTGTATCTGCGCCGTCTGTATTAGGGTATGTGTGTTTTTTAAATGAAACATTTTCTATCGTTTGCCGGTTTATGGAGAAGGAAGAATCACAGTTGTATTTCATTTACAAACTATAATAAAAACAAAGCAATTCTTTTATATAGATAAAAATATACTCTGTAATTATAATTGTACCGTCACTTTAATCGGAAATCCCTGGGAAATCCCTGGAATAAACTGGTGCAAGCTGTAGCACATAAAGCCGCGGTATGAATTACCGATGACGTGGGTCTATACCGGGCACATTGGAAATGTATGGCAAGGCCTTAAATGATCATTTATCTCCTGCGTTTTTTTAAGGGCCCTATTTAGAATCTGTATCGGAATGTTTGATATTGCGGGTTTATATGAGAAGGGATGCGGGCGATACCGCACCTTTATAAATACGGCCCTACATTTCTCACCACGGTCAGATTCAACTTGATTATGATGCCTTGGATTGCTGGGTTTAAAGGGAACGTCCACCCTCAATGCGATATTTTATGCATTATGCATATATGGTTGTCGACCATTAGTTAAAGCTGTGACTGGCCGATGTCCATTACCGACGCAGTGCCGTAACCAGCTGTAACCTTTTGTTATAAAAAATACCTAGTAGGGGCCATAAGCCTTATTTCTCATTAAGGGCCATATTTCTAAACGCACGATATTGTGCATTAGTGAAATACGACGTCTGCGATCAATTTACACTGAACGTTTGTTAATTTACGAACGTTCGGTTATAGAATACCATACCGCATCGGTATTCTATGGGAATCGTAAATCTCTGATTGCGCTCGTAGATTTACGATCTTTTAAGCGATTGTTAATCCAATCGTTAAAGGCACGGTATAGCTACAAAGCGATACCACAACTTTAGAAATATGGGTCCCGCTATTGGGAATTTACAATAAAAAGTTTACTCACTGCCATGAAAGTTAAAATGAAAGAAAAGGTATAAAAAAGTCAATGCAAAATAAATAAAGGTTCATGAGATTTGGCATTTGGAAATATTGCACATAAAGGTAGTAAACAGCTGGGAAATTCAGTACATATATGAAACATTAAGGGGACTTTATTCCAAGCTGAGAGACAATCGATACGTCAGTAAAGGACATTGATTCCAAGACTATGGGCCATATTTATAAAGGCAAAGGAACACTATTTCCCAACACCGCGCCTTGCAAGCGGAATTTCTATGACCACTATCTTACAATTACAATTGCACATTTACGATAGTGATTGTACGGTCTCCTATACAGTACCATTACAATAGCCTACTACCGCACGTTATGTGGTGGTCTATCTGTTCGATAGACTGGTCATCAATATTCATTAGTTTAGAGAGTGGAAAAGTGACCAGTTGGAAAATGTTCCTATCAGCACCTGCAAGAACTTTCACCTGATAATCTACTTAACACTGATAAACACGTTAACTAGCCTTCTAGAAATACTGTATCTCCCCTTAGAGTTTAACACTGTAAATAAATCACGGTGGCAAATTCCAGATATATGAGATGCCACAGTGATATGGTGCATTCCCCCCGCCACCATATACCAACGCTGTAACTAAACAATGAGATCACCCAAATTTACAGGAGAGATGTAATGTGGGTTCGAATAGAATCTTAGGGTTTTGAAGTCCCGATGAACTTTCGGAACTCCCAAATTTCACGGAACCCCGACTTTTTGAATTTTCGAAAATAGACGATTCGAAAAAATCCGGGTTCTGTGAAATTCGGGAGTAGTCGATTTTCGAAAATCGAAACTTGAACTTTCGAACTTTCCGAAAATTTCGAAAATTCGGAAACAGAACGAACATTTTTAATATACAGCAGAAATGTAACTGTTATTTGGTTACCGAGTGGCTCCACTGTGTGTTCTGGATAGGTAGGTCCATTCATTAAAGGAATGTGTGTCACCCAATCACAGACGGGAAGCTTTTACTGTTGGTGACATCTGGTCCTCCTGTCATGTAACTAATAATAAAATGATAATTCCCAGGGTTCCTAGTACCAACAACCACTCAATTCGACCAATAAACAAGTTACACATTAACCTTCTTCATCATTTATTATTTCACAGGTATTAAGGAGAACTTTTGTCTGAAATAAACACATTTATAGCCCAGAAAACTGTAGATGAAAATGATATATTACTTTGTAACAATCTTTACTTTCTCACTTCCCTCCTCTCCCAGTGGGACAAACATGTCTGTGTGAGTCATCTAGCAAAAAAAGGGAGGAGCTTCCCAATTAGCTACTTTGTATCAGGCTAAAATGTGTTTTAGACCTTAGTTCTCCGTTAATCTCTGGCAACTTATTGTTCGGAAGTCGCTTACTGCGTTACAAATCCCATTTTTTACAAACTTCAACAAATTTGTTTCGTTTACATTACTTTACCCAATACTTGAATAACTGCCCAGAAAAGTGTAATTAATATTATTATTTTACGGTATTATTATTATTATTGATGTCTTTGTGGGGAATTTATCGCTCTGCCGTACAATACCTTACCGCAATTGTATTGTTGTATATCCAATGGTACAATTAATCGGAACTGTACAATCGTGGCCGTAAAATTGCCAATCGTTAAAGGCGCAGTATCACTACTTAGCCCTGTGATTCTACACTATGGTCAATGTAGGAAGAAATGGACCTTAACAAATTAACACCTGGATATTGCCTTAACCCTTCATCGTGTATCCTAATTTGTAAATATATAGAATTGCTTACAGAACCCATAGGGTTGGGTGTATTAATAATATAAGGAGCAGGCTCTATTGTCCATCTTCAACACTGAACCATACCCAGTAGCCTCCTGGGTAAGATGGACCTAGTGCTACCAGCCCAAGATTAACCAGCCTATAATTTGTCGATTGACAAACAGTGGACGAAGGACAGAATTGCCAAGACGTATTTCCCTGCAACCTCAAAGCTTCTAGTTTACATCCGAATCTTTTGGATGACATCACTCAATAACTTGCCTCTCGGAGTGATGTCATCCTATATACTTATTGTAATGGACAACACTATGCTTTCCAGTTACGTCTGCATGATAGACAGCCAATCTTTTCGGCACATTTATTGCTTCGTACATCTGACCCTTTATGTCCATCAGATATCAAATCTATTGGACGTGTCACACACTTATCTAAAAAGTGATTTGATGCGAAAATAACTTTGGCCAATGGTCACAAAAGAGTTTACACCTAGACATTGATGGCTCTTTATGTCTCTCATTTGTTGCATTTTGTGCTTCTGGAAAATAAAGACTTTCTTTGGCAAACAAGAAGGGTCCTTTGCTGTCCTTTAGCTGTAAAAAAATACTAAGTAATAATATCTGAAGCCAGATTCCAATGCAACATCATATGTAAGTAAAAGGTGCTTTAAACTTTTTAGTCTTTCAGTGGTTCTGTGCCTTAGAATTTAAAAGGAATTCTGGAATGGAAAAAGTCTTTCTACTTGCCGAACGCATTGGACAACTACGTTGGTCTATACCAATAAACGGTGGAGATATTGGAGAGCCTCTGGGTGAAGAATTATTGTTTACAAACTCTTCTTTGTTTGATGGGCTTCTTCGTTTACCCCCCAAGTCATCTCCGTAGGACCATAAATCTCCTGCACAATTATCTCAATTTTAGGTCTGCGTTGTGTAAGAATCTGGTCAGACTTTGTTTTGCAGAGACTGTGGTGTGGGATAAATATCCTACAAACTAACATTATTTCTGAAAACGTCGAACAGTGCAAATAAATATTTGGCACTTTTAAAGCACAATCGCAGCAAGAAATAGGAGATCATTCCAAGTCTTCAGCTGCAAATCTCTTCAAACCTTTTATAGTAATTGACCTTTCCTATTATTCTGGAACCTACTAGGCTTTCCAAAGCTCATCTCAGCAGTTTGCAAGCCAACAACAAAATCCACTTTAGGTAAAGTTCATCATCCCACGAGAAAATGATTACTTTTATTTCCATGACCTTCAGAAAATTGTCTTCCTCTCTCTTCCCCTCGGTCCATTTCTTAATAATTTAGCTTAGTTACGGCTCGCTCTCTGCTCGTGTCCAAAATCTGATTCCCCGAGCGCTTACGATTCCTTTTAAGCTTTGATAAATCCTTGTCAAAGACCTCCCCGGACCGTAGGGCTGATACCAGGTCATCAAACTCTCCGACCTCTTCCGAATTGCTATCAGCTTTCGCTTTTTTAAGACGTCTTTCCTTTTCACGTTGTTCCTTAAGCTGATTTGAAAAATAAAAACACAGAAATGTTCATTTCACACTTTGTATTCTTGGCAGAACTTAGCATCAATGATGGAATGTATATTTTAATTGCAAAAGTTAGATAAATTAAAAAAGAAATCAAGATAATTTATCGTATTTAAACTCAATTTGATTAATGAAAGACCATAAATAATTAAACACAGTGTATAGTCTTTAGATGTCATTGCATTCGATCTCAATCTGGCAACAGTTTTTAGACCTTAACCCTAAACCTAACCTTTTTAGTACCTAGAGTGAAGACTTAAACTGCAAGGACCTCACCCCTTTTGCCTTAGATGCACCATATCACCATAAAAGCTGGTCTGGCACTGCCTCCTCTCACAGTCCAGGACTCTTCTTTGATTGGACAATAGGAAGAAGAGTTTCTTGCAGAGTGCATACTCCCAGCTGAGGCGTATAGGGCAAAGGGTGCGTAGCTAGTTTATGTCCTCATTTTCGGGGGGGGGGGGGGGGTAAATTGAGGTTAATACCATTAATTTTAAACAACCTGTATTGTTAAAGAATAATTATTTCCGTTGACATTTAAAGGGAAACTATAGTGTGTATAAAAAACATTTCAAAAACAGTTGAAATAAAAAGTACCTGAGGCAGGGAGGTCGGGTTGGTGCTTTTTACCTCCCAATATCCTTTCTATGAGGAGAAGCAGGATGAAGAAAACTGTTTCTGCCAGTCTTCCTGAATGCTTCAGCACTATATTTAATATAGAATGGCCCAGGGCCATAACCTGGCAGATTAAAACTCTACGTGTTGTAGCTCCTCAACAAAACAATATTGGGAGGTGGAAATAATCAATCCTGTCTCCTTGCCCCAGGTGCTTTTCATTTTTACAAAGTAAATGTTTACAGTATAGTTGTCCTTTAAGTACAATGTAAAATTGGTAACCTGGTGTTTAAATAAAATCAAATGAACAAATTTAGTCTGGAATATTTTAATTGTGATTGCTAAAAGAAAAGAAATAAACAAGGTTACAAAAATGTAAAACTCCTTTGAACTTTCCCTTTGATGTGAACAATGATGGATGTATGACAAAACCCCTCACCATGGCCTCCATACGTGCTCTGCGCTCCTCTTCCTCTTTCTTCTTCCTTATGTTTTCCAGATCTTGTTTGGCTTCTACAAAGGACTGTAGGAAGGTGTCAAACATTCCAAAAAACTCATCTGGCTGCATCTTACCCTCCGTCTCGCCGAAATGCTTCACGGCCTTGGAGAACTAACGGGAACAAAGAAAAAAAATGGATATTATATTATTATATATTATTGAATAAAAATACTGCAAGGTATCAAACGTTTTTTCCGTGTGTCAAAAGGATGCGGTGTTAAGAATAAAATGACCTTAGCTAAGTCCCGCAAACTTGTAGCAAATTTCGTATCTGTAGATCGAATACTGTAGTTGGGGGAGGGAGAGTCTCTCCACCATCCCTAATGTAATATGATAATTATTTCAAACGTCTCCATCCATAAAACAAACGTACGTTTTGCGCCCATGGAAATTTTACATTATTCGTATCCATAATGGGCACTAACATAACCGCAAGAAGTGACTTTATAAACCGTTCTATGGATACGCAGATATAGAGATGCGCAGAACGGGGCCTTTACTTAAACTCGCGGATCTATTATGATGCCGGATAATTTAACGTTTCGCATTGTTTCAGAGTCGACATTCCAGTGGTAACGATGCAGGCCAGGATTAACGAGGTTTCCCATAAACAGCCAAGTGTATTAACATCATTTACAGAGCTCCATTCCAACCCCAGGTCACAAGACAAGTTTTAACCCTGACGTACGGCGGGAGATCAGATTGGAATCTCTATAATACTGGATACGGCCATTAATAGGCTGGAAAAGTATAGTTTACAAAGGATGTTTTCTAGTCAATAAAGGGGAAGTGTCATGAAATGTTAATATTTAAATAGTGTATAAATTCTTCACCAGGTACATCATCATGTGGAAGGGGATGAGACCAGCTTGGGGGGTGGGTGATTCAGTATGTAAAATCCCTTTAATTAAAGGCAGCACAAAGGGGCATATTTATAAAAGTTTCCCAAAACTTTGTCGCTGTTATTGACGCCTTTTGCTCCACAATATTGAAAAACAAATGATAAAACGGCGATATCTGTATCACCAGTTCCCCGCACATTGCCAAACATTGTGGTGGTAACTTCTCAATCATATTTATAAAACAGAGAAAGCGTTAAGCCTTGAAACATGGTGATAACCCATTACTGGGCATATTTCTAGCCAGGAAATGGGTCACTGGAAGATGCCAGTACAGGGGTGGTATCCCAATACAAACAATGGCCCAGAAATATCGCTCTTTAGAAATATGCCCTATAAGCGTTATAGAAGCACATCTGTTGCTGTAATGTCTTTGTCCAGCAGGTGGGGATGTGAGATAGAGAATCTAGTTTCTGTTTGTTGGTGGGCGATGAGATTTATAGTTTGATAACAGACACATTACTGACTTATAAAATATCAATGACCCTGTCCTGTGTGACTTGTAATGTGATAATATTAACAGAGGGGGTCCAGTACATCCAGATCCGGATCCGACACGGAACCCCTTGGTTCTGTCGGTTCATTCGGATTTCGGGACTTTATTTTCTATAATCATCAAATTTTTTTTATTTTTGATAATTATCGAAAAATGGGCTCCCAAAAACGGAACATACATTCGGGACTTTAGAGCCCATTTTCGATAATTAGCGACCGTTCGAGCCTTGAATGTTCGATAATCCTCTAATTTCAAGTTTCCGAGCGTATTTTCAAGAATTATCTTCGAGATTATCTCGAGATCTGTAAGTCCGAAATCAGAACGAAACAGTTTCGGACATCTCTACCCCGTACAAGAGGCCTTAATAAAAACAGCGCACTCCTACCATTAAAATGACTTCAGGATCATGCTTCTAGTCTATCCAAAGTTACAGCACCACTGCTATGCCCCTAAGTCTAAGGTTGGAGCATGCCCACTTCTGGGACAGACCATCATCAGCTGCATCACTAGCCCCACCCCTGAACTTCCAAATCATTTCTAAAGCTAGCCACACTGCCTGGAAATATTTTTCTCTTTCTCTATGGTGTCCATAGGTAGAGGAAAGGACAGAGAATGTGGTGGTGCTTCTTACACAGCATATCATGTGACTTTCACAGACTCAGACAGACAAGCAAGTGTAAGTTAAGATCCATAGAAGCCAGATAGATCATAGGCTTGTTTGAAAGGTATAGAGGGCTGTAGAACATATATTAGCTCCCATAAAATTATAAAGATGGGGGGATTCAAGTTGGAAGTATCTTTACAGTACGGTCAGTATGAGTACAGTATCTTTACAGTACGGTCAGTATGAGTACAGTATCTTTACAGTATGGTCAGTATGAGTACAGTATCTTTACAGTACGGTCAGTATGAGCAAAGTATCTTTACAGTACGGTCAGTAATTAGTAACAGTATCTTTCAGTACGGTCAGTAGGATACAGTATCTTTCAGTACGGTCAGTATGAGCAAAGTATCTTTACAGTACGGTCAGTATGAGTACAGTATCTTTACAGTACGGTCATGAGTACAGTATCTTTACAGTATGGTCAGTAAAATGAGTACAGTATCTTTACACTACGGTCAGTATGAGCAAAGTATCTTTACAGTACTGTCAGTAGGAGTTACAGTATCTTTACAGTACGGTCAGTATGAGTACAGTATCTTTACAGTAAGGTCAGTTGACTTACAGTATCTTTACAGTACGGTCCATATATGATTACAGTATCTTTACAGTATGGTCAGTATGAGTACAGTATCTTTACAGTATGGTCAGTATGAGTACAGTATCTTTACAGTATGGTCAGTATGAGTACAGTATCTTTACAGTATGGTCAGTATGAGTACAGTATCTTTACAGTACGGTCAGTATGAGTACAGTATCTTTACAGTATGGTCAGTATGAGTACAGTATCTTTACAGTATGGTCAGTATGAGTACAGTATCTTTACAGTACAGTCAGTATGGAGCAAATATCTTTACAGTAGTCAGTATGAGTACAGTATCTTGTACAGTACGGTCAGTATGAGTACAGTATCTTTACAGTACGCTCAGTATGAGTACAGTATCTTTTCAGTACGGTCAGTATGAGTACAGTATCTTTACAGTACGGTCAGTATGAGTACAGTATCTTTACAGTACGGTCAGTATGAGTACAGTATGGTCAGTATGAGTACAGTATTTTACAGTACGGTCAGTATGAGTACAGTAATCTTTACAGTACGTCAGTAATGAGTACAGTATCTTTTACAGTACAATCATTTTGAGTAACAGTATCTTTACAGTACGTTCAGTATGAGTACAGTATCTTTACAGTATTGTCAGTATGAGTACAGTATCTTTCAGTACAGTCATATGAGTACAGTATCTTTACGTATGGTCGATATAGTACAGTATCTTTACAGTATGGTCAGTATGAGTACAGTATCTTTTCAGTACAGTCAGTATGAGTACAGTATCTTTACAGTACGGTCAGTATGAGTACAGTATCTTTACAGTACGGTCAGTATGAGTACAGTATCTTTACAGTACAATCAGTTTGAGTACAGTATCTTTACAGTACGGTCAGTATGAGTACAGTATCTTTACAGTACGGTCAGTATGAGTACAGTATCTTTACAGTACAATCAGTTTGAGTACAGTCTTTACAGTACTGTCAGTATGAGTACAGTATCTTTACAGTATGGTCAGTATGAGTACGTATCTTTTACAGTACGTCAGTAGTACCGTATTTTACAGTATGTCAGTATATACAGTATCTTTACAGTATGGTCAGGTGAGTACAGTATCTTTTCAGTACAGTCAGTATGAGTACAGTATCTTTACAGTACGGTCAGTATGAGTACAGTATCTTTACAGTACGGTCAGTATGAGTACAGTATCTTTACAGTACGGTCAGTATGAGTACAGTATCTTTTCAGTACAGTCAGTATGAGTACAGTACAGTCAGTATGAGTACAGTACGGTCAGTATGAGTACAGTATCTTTTCAATACAGTCAGTATGAGTACAGTATCTTTTCAGTACGGTCAGTATGAGTACAGTATCTTTTCAGTACGGTCACTATGAGTACAGTATCTTTTCAGTACGGTCAGTATGAGTACAGTATCTTTTCAGTACAGTCAGTATGAGTACAGTACAGTCAGTATGAGTACAGTATTCAGTATGAGTAAGGTACAGTCAGTAATGAGTACATATCTTTACAGTACGGTCATGGAGTACAGTATCTTTACATACGGTCAGTATGAGTACAGTATCTTTTTCAGTACGGTCAGTATGAGTACAGTATCTTTCAGTACGTCATATGATCATACAGTCAGTATGAGTACAGTACAGTCATGTACTGATACAGTATCTTTACAGTACGTCAGTATGAGTATACCAGTATCTTTACAGTACGGTCAGTATGATACAGTATCTTTTCAGTACGTCAGTATGAGTACAGTATCTTCAGCAAGTCAGTATGAGTACAGTACAGTCCAGTATGAGTACGTAAGACAGTCCGTATTAGTACAGTAACGTCAGTATGAGTACGTACAGTCAACAGTCAGTAAGTAGAGTACAGTACGTCAGTATGAGTACAGTACAGTCAGTATGAGTACAGTACGGTCAGTATGAGTACAGTACGTAGTCAGTAATGATACAGTACGGTCAGTAATTAGTACAGTCGAGTCCCAGTAATGAGTACATACGGTCCAGTATGAGTACAGTCGATCATTATAGTCCGTACGGTCAGTATGAGTACAGTACAGTCAGTATGAGTACAGTACAGTCAGTATGAGTACAGTACAGTCAGTATGAGTACAGTACGGTCAGTATGAGTACAGTACAGTCAGTATGAGTACAGTATCTCGACAGTATGGGTTCAATATTTGTACAGTATAAGTATGGTAAGCACAAGTACAGTATCTTTACAGTATGGACAGTTAAAGTACAATATTTCTAGAGTATAGTGTATAGTGTCTGTACAGTAAGTACACTATGTACAGTAAAATTGAACAGAGCTTTAAAAAAGGAAGAATATTATAATTAAAATGAATTGAGTTAATAACAAAATGTAAAAAATACTCTTAAAGTCCCAAATTATAAAGTTTTCTTTTCAAAAAGTTTAATGTATTTTTTTTTCTTTCGGTTCGACCTTCCACCAAGTCTTTTATAAATGATTAATACGTGTTTAAACCACCCGAAACACCCGGCATTTCATTTTATGATATTTTCACTGCATTAAAATTCTTTGCCTGTTTTTGTAATTTACACTTCACTGTTTGTTCAATGTATGTGGGCTGATTTATAGAATATATTTTTTTTAACAAGCCTACTGTTTTCCGATTGGCCAAAATAAATACCTACATAGCATTTAACAAAGGCAAAACATTCTGATTGGCTATAGCAGATCTATTTCCTTATTGGCTGAAATGAAAAAAGTTTAACTGGACTTTTATAACCCTTCTTCTTCCTGATTGTCTCAAACACTGCGGTTTCCAACTTGGTTCCATTAAGTTGTATTGCGTTTTTTTATTTGCTATTCAAAGAAGTGTTGGATTTTCTCTCTATTATTATGGTTGGAAGAACTTTCCACTTTTACGAAGTTTGAAGAAACCAGTTATTTGAGGCTTCGCGACTTTTATAGGTAGAGAAATGTCTGAACCATCTACAGGATTTTGCTTGGTGGTTGCATTTTCCCAGAGGTGTTAATTAGGAACATATACATTTTATTTACATAGACATAGGGGAGGTGACATATTTCTGGTTGCTGAGTCTCCATAAATTGATCCCACCGAACTATTGTGACTGGAACAGTTATATGCCAAAGCACAGAGTACATGGATTGCAAAGTGAGAATTATATTCGCTCTATGGACCTTGCAGACATGGACCTCTGAGGTGGTAAATGCCGAGAGACACTCTGACATATGTGTAGATCATTAAATAGAATGTCCGCCTGGTGTAAGGACATCTACACAATGTGCATGGCCTGTAAGGCTGGAGGAGATGTTTAAGAGCTCAAGGAAAGAAGCACTGCTAAACTAAATACAAGGAACCGATTGGATCAATTTTCATAGAGAAGATGCTCTATTAGATGGCAAACTAGAGCAAATGTAACACAAACCAACTGCAAACCAATGTCCAACACATAGACATAGAAAAAAGTTTCCCCCTCATGGGTTTTCCTTTTGATGACCTTTAGATGTTTTACATCACAACTGGGTGTTACTTTGATGACTTTTTATTGTTACTAGAGTAAACATTTCAATGGCTACAGATAAAAAGAGACAATCCGGTCCCATTATTCCTCAATTTCGATTCATTATTAGGCCAACAAGTCCATTATTGTCCCCCACAATAAAACCAACATGGTCTACAAAATGTCCCATCGGGGCACAATCTAAACCAAGAACCTGGACCAAAAAATCTTCCCATCTGTTTCTTTGATCCCAGCAGTAAATCAGAGCCAACACCTCACCTTGAGGGAAAGCCATGAATAAAGCACCGTAGGACGCCCATTTATGGAACATTCTCAACCAATCATCTTTCTTCTTGACATTGCAATGACACAAACTGTCACATGTAAACATATTAAAGCTGCATCATATCCAGTCTCCTGGCAGGCGTCCCGTACAGCCCTTTCATCTTTGTGGGAAGCCATTAAGAAAACGACCTTCTCATTACATCACTTATTTTTGCCTTACTGCTCCTTCTAATCCAGGTACCTCTGCCAGATTTCCACCGAAACGGACATCTTGGCCCAGTCTTTGACGGAACGTTGTTTGTTTTTTTATAAAAGAAAGGCCAAGTGCTAGCAGGTTTGATGTGCGTCAAGACCTGAATGTGAGGGTTTGGATGGTTCCATTACTGAAGAAGCAATAGGGATTTATAGGTGAAATCATCGGAGAGTTCAGTGGCTTCCAAGTTCTTACGTGGATGGAAAATAAATGAACTAGAAGCTCCCGGGTTCTGCCAGGAGAAATAAAACTCCGTGTCCAGGTTTTTAACATCTACTGTCAAAGGATTAAAAGTCAACGAGTGTTTCTTAAAGGGCAAGTAAAATGTTGAAAATGATACATGACTATAAAATGTATAAAAATGATGCACGACTATTAATGTTAAAATGTGTATTTTAGATTTTATTTATATTTTTCCATAAGTGGCCCTTTTTTTTAGCGTTTAAAACTACTCTATATTAAAGGGGAAATAAAGTCAATAAACCTTATGTTCAAAACGATCCCTCCCGAATATGTCGCTGCATGGCCTGCTCATAATTGGACTAATGGGCTGTTTTATTTCAGTGTTTCTTAAAGATACAGTACTTCCTTTTTATACATGAGCAGATTCTGCATGCAGCAAGGCATGATGGGTTCCAACTCACATCATTGCCTAGGGCCCTGTTGAGTTTTACTCACTTATCGTTCCATTCACAGGATAACAAGGATAATAAATTGCTCACAGACGTGAGTCCAGACACAGACCCTATTGATAGGACATGGAATAAAACTGCTCATTAGGTAGTTTGGTTTTGCTGGAAATTCCCTTTACAAATCCTATAAAATTGGGACCCAGGGAATCGGATTGGGGTTACATTTCCATCTAATTCTATTTATTAGGAACTATTAGCTGCACACAGACTGGGTTTGTAATGTGAAGGGCAATACTCTAGGTTATACAACAAAGGACAATGACCCATTTAAATGGACAGAAACCCAGCGTAGTTCTACATAGCCAATTGTAAATTGTCCCTTTAACCTGCTAACACACACGGCCCCTGCTGATTGGCTACAAAACAGCGCACTCACCACTCTGGGCAAATGAGAAATAGTAAAACAGAACTTTCCAGCTGCTACAGGTTAAATGTTTCCTTTGTAGCCGAATCGCTGGTTTATTATCTTCAATGTTTTAATAAAACATTGGACATAATAAAATGTCAAAAGTGATTTTAAAAAAATATATATTGGGATGTTTTCTCAAATCTAGGTGGGATTTTGACTATATAAAGATTTTTATGCATTAGATAATTTTATATTATATTATTAAGAATATATTAATACTGAGTGGTGGAGCACATACTGTACGGTATATTAATACCGAGTGGTGGAGCACATACTGTACAGTATATTAATACTGATTGGTGGAGCACATACTGTACAGTATATAAATACCCAGTGGTGGAGCACATACTGTACAGTATATAAATACAGAGTGGTGGGATACATACTGTACAGTATATTAATACAGGGGTGGAGCACATACTGTACAGTATATTAATACCAAGTGGTGGAGCACATACTGTACAGTATATAAATACCGAGTGGTGGAGTACATACTGTACAGTATATTAATACAGGGGTGGAGTACATACCGTACAGTATATAAATACCGAGTGGTGGAGCACATACTGTACGGTATATTAATACTGAGTGGTGGAGCACATACTGTACAGTATATTAATACTGAGTGGTGGAGCACATACTGTACAGTATATTAATACTGAGTGGTGGAGAACATACTGTACATTATATTAATACCGAGTGGTGGAGTACATACTGTACAGTATATAAATACCGAGTGGTGGAGCAAATACTGTACAGTATATAAATACCGAGTGGTGGAGTACATACTGTACAGTATATTAATACAGGGGTGGAGCACATACTGTACAGTATATTAATACCGAGTGGTGGAGCACATACTGTACAGTATATAAATACCGAGTGGTGATGCACCAAGCCAAATGCTGCAGAGAAATAGAGACTGGACAGAGGGGCGCGCCCCGCAGGGAGGAAGGAGACGGGGGGCAGGAGGGGCGCACCACTCACGCGGTAGTTGAGTAGTACGCAGGAGGGCCGGCCGCCCCGGGAGAAGAGACGGGACAGGAAGGGACGGCCGCCACCACGCAGCGGAAGATACGGCACAGTGAAAAGGGGGCGCCACCACCGGTATATAGAGCTGACAATATGTGGGTCGCCACCACCGGGTTATTTTAGTTTGATATTTCGGCATAGAATTATACTGGACAGAGGTGCTCCACCACTGCAGTAAGAAGAGCGAACAGATGTGACTCCACGACTCGGGATAATAATAGCTGTACAGTATGTGCTCCCCACTCAGTATTAATATACTGTAACAAGTGTGTTGCTCCACCACTCAGTATATTATATACTGTACAGTAATGTTGGCTCCACCACTCGTATTTATATACTGTACAGTATGTGCTCCACCACTGGTATTTATACTGTAACAGTATGTGCTCCACCACTCAGATTAATATACTGTACAGTATGTACTCCACTACTTGATATTAATATACTGTACATTAATGTGTTCTCTACCACTCCATTATTATATACTGTACAGTATGATCCCCACCACTCAGTATTAATATACTGTACAGTATGTACTCCACTACTTGTATTAATATACTCTACAGTATGTGGCTCTACCACTCAGTATTAATATACTGGTAGCTCATGTACTCCACCACTCGGTATTTATATACTGTAACAGTATGTGCTCCACACTCGGGATTATATACTGTACAGTAAATGTACTCCACCACTCGGTATTAATATAAGTACAGTATGTTCTCCACCACTCAGTATTAATATACTGTACAGTAGTGCTCCACCACTCAGTATTAATATACTGTACAGTATGTGCTCCACCACTCGTATTAATATACGTACAGTATGTGCTCCTCCACTCAGTATTAAATACTGTACAGTATGTGCTCCACCACTCGGTATTTATATACTGTTCAGTATGTACTCCACCCTGTATTAATATACTGTAAGCATTATGTACTGTTCCAAACTGTACAGTATATTAATACTGAGTGGGGGAGCACATACTGTACAGGATATTAATATCAAGTAGTGGAGTACATACTGTACAGTATATTAATACTGAGTGGTGGAGCACATACTGTACAGTATATTAATACTGAGTGGTGGGATGCACCAAGCCAAATGCTGCAGAGAAATAGAGACTGGACAGAGGGGCGCGCCCCGCAGGGAGGAAGGAGACGGGGGGCAGGAGGGGCGCACCACTCACGCGGTAGTTGAGTAGTACGCAGGAGGGCCGGCCGCCCCGGGAGAAGAGACGGGACAGGAAGGGACGGCCGCCACCACGCAGCGGAAGATACGGCACAGTGAAAAGGGGGCGCCACCACCGGGGATAAGAGCTGCACATAGTGGGTCGCCACCACCCCGGGGATTAGCGAAGCGGCGCAGGAGGAAGATACTGGACAGGAAGGGCGCCACCACCAGTTATAAATGAGCTGTGGAACCAGTATGGACTCCACTACTCGGATATGTAATAGCTGTACAGTATGTGCTCCCACCTCAGTATTAATATACTGTAACAAGTGTTTGCTCACCACTCAGTATTTATATACTGTACAGTAATGTAGGCTCCACCCTCGTATTTATATACTGTACAGTATGGTGCTCCACCACTGGTATTTATACTGTACAGTATGTGCTCCACCACTCGAGATTAATATACTGTACAGTATGTACCCACTACTTGATATTAATATACTGTACAGTTATGTGTCTCTACCACTCAGTATTATATACTGACAGTATGATCCTCCCCACTCAGTATTAATATACTGTACAGTATGTACTCCACTACTTGTATTAATATACTCTACAGTATGTGCTCTACCACTCAGTATTAATATGACGTAGTATGTACTCCACCACTCGGTATTTATATACTGTAACAGTATGTGGCTTCCACACCACTCGGTATTTATATAACGTAGTCAGGTAATGTACTCCACCACTCGGTATATATAAGTACAGCATGTTTCTTGTACAGTATATTAATACTGAGTGGTGGAGCACATACTGTACAGTATATTAATACTGAGTGGTGGAGCATATACTGTACAGTATATAAATACCGAGTGGTGGAGTACACACATACTGTACAGTAATAATAGATCGAGTACATACGGTACAGTAATTACAGGTGGTTGAAGACATTTACGTACATATATAAATACTGAGTGGTGGAGCAACATACTGTAACCGATATAATATACTGAGTGGTGGAGCACAACTGTACGTATATAAACTGAGTGGGAGCACTACTGTACAGATATTAATATCGAGTGGAGAACATACTGTACAGTATATTAATACGAGTGGTGAGCACATACTGTACAGTTATATTAATACTGAGCAAGATACCTACTAATAATAACCGGGGTGGAGATACATACTGGGCATTATATTAATACACGAGGTGGTGGAGAACATACTGTGACAGTATATTAATACTGAGTGGTGGAGTACACTACGTACAGTATATTAATACAGGGTTGGAGTACATACTGTACAGTAATATAAATACCGAGTGGTGGAGCACATCGTACAGTATATTAATCCTGAGTGAGGAGCACATACTGTACAGTATATTAATACGATTGGTGGAGAGCACATACTGTACAGTATATTAATACTGAGTGGTGGAGCACATACTGTTACATTATATTAATACTGAGTGGTGGGAAATACTGTACATTATATTAATACCGAGTGGTGGAGTACCTACTGTACAGTTATATAATACCGAGTGGTGGGAGCACATACTGTGCAGTAATATAAATACAGTGGTGGAGTACATACTTACAGTATATTAATACTGAGTGGTAGAGCACAATACTGTAGAGTATATAATATCAAGTAGTGGGAGTACATACTGTACAGTTATTAATACTGAGTGGTGGAGATCATACTGTACAGTATATTAATACTGAGTGGTGAGCACATACTGTACAGTATATTAATATCAAGTAGTGGGTACATACTGTACAGTATATATACAGTGTGAGCACTACTGTAGTATTAAATAACCAGTGGTGGAGCACATACTGTACAGTATATAAATCGAGTGTGGAGCACATACTGTACAGTATATTAATACGAGTGGTGGAGCACATACTGTAAGTATATTAATACCGAGTGGTGGAGTAACATACTGGTACAGTATATTAATACTGAGGTGGGGAGCACATACTGTACAGGATATTAATACAGTGGTGGAGTACATACTGTCCAGTATATTAATACTCAGAGTGGTGGAAACATACTGTACAGTATATTTAATACTGAGTGGTGGAGCACTATTTACTGTACATCTATATTAAGTACGAGTGGGTGGAGCACATACCTGTAACAGTAATTAATATCAGTAGTGGAGTACATACTGTACAGTAATATTAATACTGAGTGGTGGAGCACATACTGTACAGTATTTTAATACCGAGTTGTGGAGCACATACTGATACAGTATATAATACTGAGTGGTGGAGCCATACTGTACAGTATTAATACTGAGTGGTGGGCATACACTGTACAGTAAAAAAAAACGTGTGGTGAGACATACTTGTACAGCATATAATACAGTGTGAGTACATACTGTACAGTATTAATACTGAGTGGTGGACAGCACATACTGTACAGTATATTAATACTGAGCAGATTATATAATAACCGAGTGGTGGAGAACATACTGTCAGTATATTAATACGGAGTGGTGGAGTACATACTGTACAGTATATTAATACAATGGGGTGGGTATCTACGTGTACAGTATCTCAATAACCGATGGTGGAGCACATACTGTACAGTATTATACTGAGGGAGATCACATACTGTACGTATTTAAATACTGAGTGTGGAGCACATACTGACAGTATCTTTAACTGAGTGGTGGACACATACTGTACAGTATATAATCTATACTGAGGGTGGAGACATACTGTACAGTATATTAAATACCGATGGTGGAGTACATCTGTAGCAGTATATAATACCTGAGTGGTGGAGCCACATACTGTACAGTATTATAAATACCTAGTGGTGGAGTACATACTGTACAGTATTAACTGAGTGGTAGAGCACATATGTAGAGTATATTACTCTCAAGGAGTGGAGTACATACTGTACAGTATAATTAATACTGAGTGGTGGAGATCATACTGTACATGTATATTAATACTGAGTGGTAGAGCACATACTGTACAGTTATATAATATCAAGTGAGTACTACATTTACAGTATATTAATACTGAGTGGTGGAGCACATACTGTCAGTATAATAAATACCCAGTTGGTGGAGCACGACTGTACAAGTATATAAATACTGAGTTGGTGGAGCACATACTGTACAGTATATTAATACTGAGTGGTGGAGCCACATACTGGTATCTGTTATATAAATACGGTGGTGAGAGTAATACTGTACAGTATATTAATACTGAGTGGACACATACTGTACAGCTATTAATATCAAGTAGTAGACATACTGTACAGTAATATTAATATGATGGTGGAGCACATACTGTACAATATTATTAATACTGAGTGGTGGAAGCACATTCTGTAGTATAATTATACTGAGTGGTGAGCACATACTGTTACAGTTATTAATATCAATTAGTGGAGTACATAATGTCCCGTATATTAATCTGAGTGGTGGCAGCACTACTGTACCGTATATAACCGGTGATGGGAGCACATCTGTACAGTATATTACTACTGAGTGGTGAGCACATACTGTACAGTATATTAATACTGAGTGGTGGAGCATACCTGTACGTCGTAATATACCCGGTGGGTGGAGTACATACTGTACATATTAATACGTACGTGGTGGAGCACATACCTTCGTACAACCTATGTTATAACTGTAATATGATCAGAGTAAGGTATATTAAGTATCATACTGGAAACTGTAGTATATTAATACTGATGGTGGATAGCACAGTATTAAATCTGAGTAGACCATACTGTCTAAATATTGAGTGAAGTGGAGTACATACTGTAGCAGTATATTAATACGAGTGGTTGAGCACATACTGACAGTATATAACATACCAGTGGTGGAGCACATATGTACAGTATATTAATACTGAGTGTGGATCCACATAACTGTACGTATATTACATACCGAGTGGTGGAGTTCTACGATATTAATACTGTTGTGAGACATACTTCAGATATTACCGATGGTGGAACGTACAACCTGTAACATAAGTTAATAACTGAGTTGGTGGAGCACATACTGTACATATATTGAATATCAAGTAGTGGAGTACATACTGAATTACTATATTATTCACGAGTGGTGGAGCACATACGTAAAGTATATTTAAAACATACCGTGAGTGGAGCACATATCTGTTACAGTATATTACATCATGAGTGGTGGAGCACATACTGTACATCTGTATTATATAATATGGATCATAAATCTTATATGATGTAGCCCGTCGTTGTACGATAAGCATACATGTACAGTATATTCTTTTTAACTACTGTCTATAACTGAGTGGTGGCGCAATATACTGTTACAGTAATATTAATCACCGAGTGATGGAGCACTACTGTACAGTATATTAATCTGAGTGGTGGAGCACATACTGTACGTATATTAATACTGAGGTGGTGAGCACATACTGTACCAGTATCTTAATATCAATAGTGGAAGTACATACTGTACAGTATACAATTAATACTTAGTGGTGGAGCACATACTGTACCGTAATACATACATACCGAGTGGTCGTAGCATACTGTACAGTATTGTAATACTGAGTGGTTGAGCAACACATGTACAGTATATTAAATACTGAGTGTGGAGCATATACTGTACAGGATAATAAATACCGAGTGGTGGGAGTAACATACTGTACAGGAAATTTAATACGAGAGTGTGAAGCACATCTTACAGTTTCTTAATATCAAGTAGTGAAGTAACATACTAAACAGTCTATTACTACTGGAGTGGGGAGCACATACTGTACATATATTAATATTATTGTGGAGCCCATACTGTACAGTATAGTAATACTGAGTTGGTGGAGAAACCTACTGAACTGTACAGTATATTAATACTGAGTGGGGGAGCACATACTGTACAGCATATTAATATCAAGTAGTGGAGTACATACTGTACAGTATTGTACAGCATATTAATATCAAGTAGTGGAGTACATACTGTACAGTATATTAATACTGAGTGGTGGAGCAAACCGAGTGGTGGAGCACATACTGTACAGTATATAAATACCGAGTGGTGGAGTACATACTGTACAGTATATTAATACAGGGGTGGAGTACATACTGTACAGTATATAAATACCGAGTGGTGGAGCACATACTGTACAGTATATTAATACTGAGTGGAGGAGCACATACTGTACAGTATATTAATACTGAGTGGTGGAGCACATACTGTACAGTATATTAATACTGAGTGGTGGAGCACATACTGTACAGTATATTAATACTGAGTGGTGGAGAACATACTGTACATTATATTAATACCGAGTGGTGGAGTACATACTGTACAGTATATAAATACCGAGTGGTGGAGCACATACTGTAGTAGTGGAGTACATACTGTACAGTATATTAATACTGAGTGGTGGAGAACATACTGTACAGTATATTAATACTGAGTGGTGGAGCACATTCTGTACAGTATATTAATACTGAGTGGTGGAGCACATACTGTACAGTAAATTAATATCAAGTAGTGGAGTACATAATGTACAGTATATTAATACTGAGTGGTGGCGCACATACTGTACAGTATATTAATACCGAGTGATGGAGCACATACTGTACAGTATATTAATACTGAGTGGTGGAGCACATACTGTACAGTATATTAATACTGAGTGGTGGAGCATATACTGTACAGTATAAAAAAACCGAGTGGTGGAGTACATACTGTACAGCATATTAATATCAAGTAGTGGAGTACATACTGTAGTATATTAATATCGAGTGGTGGAGCACATACTGTATGGTATATTAGTACTGAGTGCTGGAGCACATACTGTAGGTACATAAGTAGCGAGGGGTGGAGCACATACTGTACAGTTTTTTAGTACTGAGTGCTGGAGCAAATACTGTACGGTATATAAATACAGAGGGGTGGAGCACATACTGTACAATACTGTACGGTATATAAATACAGATGGGTGGAGCACATACTGTACGGTATATTAATACTGAGTGGTGGAGCACACAATGTACGGTATATTAATACAGAGTGGTGGAGCACATACTGTATGGTATATTTAAACTGAGTGGTGGAGCACATACTGTACGGTATATAATACTGTACGGTATATAAATACAGAGGGGTGGAGCACATACTGTACAGTATATTAATACTGAGTGGTGGAGCACACAATGTACGGTATATTAATACAGAGTGGTGGAGCACATACTTTATGGTATATTTAAACTGAGTGGTGGAGCACATACTGTACGGTATATAAATACTGAGGGGTGGAGCACATACTGTA
>JAACNH010001408.1:0-78588 GCA_019447015.1 Hymenochirus boettgeri | reverse complement strand
GACCTCAATAGTAAAGGGCCTGCTCCACTCTTCCATTCTTACCCCCTCCTCACTTGACCCCAATCCGATTACGGGCACTCTGATCTGTACTATGCACGATCGCCTAGACCTCGGGCTTTATTGGACCCTCTATCGCGTGGATCTCCACCCGTTGTCCTGAACCCTCAATAGTACATGTGCCTCTGTCCCCAATTATGTATCCATTCCCTTCATCCTAGTAAATTTCCCCTGTCCCATAATTAAAGTCTGGCCCCCTCTTCAAGTGTGTTCACATTCACAACCCCCCACCCTATTAACTTTCCTCTATTTCTTTTTTTATATAGTAAAGGGCACTCTGACCCCCATATAGTAAAGGGCACTCTGACCTCCATATAGTAAAGGGCCCTCTGACCTCCATATAGTAAAGGGCCCTCTGACCCCCATATAGTAAAGGACACTCTGACCCCATATAGTAAAGGGCACTCTGACCCTCATATAGTAAAGGGCACTCTGACCCCATATAGTAATAGGCCCTCTGACCCTCATATAGTAAAGGGCACTCTGGCCCCATATAGTAAAGGGCCCTCTGGCCCTCATATAGTAAAGGGCCCTCTGGCCCAATATAGTAAAGGGCCCTCTGGCCCCATATAGTAAAGGGCACTCTGACCCTCATATAGTAAAGGGCCCTCTGACCCCCATATAGTAATAGGCCCTCTGACCCCCATATAGTAAAAGGCCCTCTGACCCCCATATAGTAAAGGGTCCTCTGATCCCCATATAGTAAAGGGCCCTCTGACCCCATATAGTAAAGGACTCTCTGACCCCAATAGTTAAAAATGTCACCTGAGAGTTTCAAGCTGTCATTTGCACTGAACTAGCAGCTGTTTTTTGCCCCAAAAGGAGACCCATCAGTTTTACAGCATCCAGATGAGCAGTGACAGTGCTGAGTGAGTCCAGCAGCCAGACTACAGGAAGCAGGAAGTGTAAAGGCAGATCAGCTCCTGTAACTTTCTATGCAGGTTAACACACCTACTGGTTACTATCTGTAATTGCAGAATTTGGATCTAAATTAGGACTTGACCCGAGTATAAGTCGAGGTTAGGTTTTCATGCTAACTTTGAAGCCTGAAAAATTCGACTTATACTAGAGTATATACGGTACTTGCCGATCTATAAAGGATCAGAATGATTTTCCATGTTTTTATCATTTACAGATTGTGACTATGAAGATAACAGTGATACTAAACCTAATCTGGAAACAAATTTGTGCTGTGAGAATAAACCAAGTGAGAATGTGGATGAGGAACCAGAAGAAAATTTCCCAAATGGTGACATTTCTCCAACTGATAAGGAAACTGTAACCAGCTGTATATCAAATGGTATTAAAGAGGAGATGGAATCATGGGAAGGAGAATGTTCAGATTGTACCATTAATCCACTTACAGAACAGATACAGGGAACAGATCCATCTATGATACCATGGGATCCAACCTAAATAACAGCTTGTCAGATAAATATATACAAATGGTATTAAAGAGGGAGATGGAATCATGGGAAGGAGAATGTTCATTGTACCATTAATCCACTTACAGAAACAGATACAAGGAACAGATCCATCTACTCTATACCATGGGATCCAACCTAAATAACAGCTGTGTCAGTATATATATCAAATGGTATTAAGAGGAGATGGAATCATGGGAAGGAGAATGTTCAGATTGTACCATTAATCCACTTACAGAACAGATACAGGGAACAGATCCATCTACGATACCATGGGATCCAACCTAAATAACAGCTTGACAGATAATTATATATCAAATGGTATATAAAGAGGAGATGGAATCATGGGAAGGAGAATGTTCAGATTGTCCCTTAATCCACTTACAGAACAGATAAGGGAACAGATCCATCTACTGATACCATGGGGTCCAACCTAAATAACAGCTTGTCAGATAATTATATATCAAATGGTATAAAGAGGAGATGGAATCATGGGAGGAGAATGTTCAGATTGTACCATTAATCCACTTACAGAACAGATACAGGGAACAGATCCATCTACTGATACATGGGATCACATAAATAACAGCTTGTCAGAATTATTATCAAATGGTATTAAAGAGAGATGGAATCATGGGAAGGAGAATGTTCAGATTGTACCATTAATCCACTTACAGAACAGATACAGGGAACAGATCCATCTACTGATACCATGGGATCCAACCTAAATAACAGCTTGACAGATAATTATATATCAAATGGTATTAAAGAGGAGATGGAATCATGGGAAGGAGAATGTTCAGATTGTACCATTAATCCACTTACAGAACAGATACAGGGAACAGATCCATCTTACTGATCCATGGGATCCACCTAAATAACAGCTTGTCAGATAATATATATCAAAGGTATTAAAGAGGAGAGAATCATGGAAGGAGAATGTTCAGATTGTACCATTAATCCACTTCAGAACAATACAGGGAACAGATCCATCACTGAACCATGGGATCCAACCTAAATAACAGCTTGTCAGATAATTATATATCAAATGTTATTAAAGAGGAGATGGAATCATGGGAAGGAGAATGTTCAGATTGTACCATTAATCCACTTACAGAACAGATACAGGGAACAGATCCATCTACTGATACCATGGGATCCAACCTAAATAACACTTGTCAGATAATTATAATCAAATGGTATTAAAGAGGAGATGGAATCATGGGAAGGAGAATGTTCAGATTGTACCATTAATCCACTTACAGAACAGATACAGGGAACAGATCCATCTACTGATACCATGGGATCCACCTAAATAACAGCTTGTCAGATAATTATATATCAAATGGTATTAAAGGAAGATGGAATCATGGGAGGAGATGTTCAGATTGTACCATTAATCCACTTACGAACAGATACAGGAACAATCCATCTACTGATACCATGGGATCCAACCTAAATAACATCTGTCAATAATAATATATCAAATGGTATTAGAGGATGGAATCATGGGAAGGAGAAGTTCAGATTGTACCATTAATCCACTTACAGAACAGATACAGGGAACAGATCCATCTACAGAACCATGGGATCCAACCTAAATAACAGCTTTTCAGATAATTATATATCAAATGTATTAAAGAGGATGGATCATGGGAAGGAGAATGTTCAGATTGTACCATTAATCCACTTACGAAACAAGTCAGAGAACAGATCCATGTAATATTGCCCTAAATAAAATCTTGGCAGAAGATAAATGCAACAAGAATAATAATACACAACCGAGAATTTGCACACAAAAAAAGCAATTATTTTGTTCTGAATGTGGGAAATGGTTTGCAAATAAAAGCACCCTTACTGCACATCAGAGAACTCACAAAGGAGAGACACCATTTTCTTGTTATGAATGTGGGAAAAGTTTTACAAGAAACACAAATCTTCGCAAACATCTGAAATCTCACGGAGTGGAAAAAACATTTTCTTGTTCTGAATGTGGGAAATGTTTTTCACGAAATTGCAAACTAATAAATCATCAGAAAATTCACACAGGAGAGAAACCATTTCCTTGTTCTGAATGTGGGAAATGTTTTTTACATAGCTACAAACTTATTGAACATCAGAAAATTCACACAGGAGAGAAACCATTTTCTTGTCCTGAATGTGGGAAATGTTTTTGGCAGAACATTCCCAGGAAGAAAACTCATTTTTCTGTCCAAGTAAAATGAAGTGGGGAATCATGGAAATTTTTTCCATAGACTACACACGTTATGTTGAACATAGAAAATTCACAAACAGGAGAGAAACCATTTTCTTGTCCTGAATGTGGGAATGTTTTTTATATAGCTACAACATCTTGAACATCAGAAATTCACACAGGAGAGAAACCTTTTCTTGTCCTGAATGTGGGAGAGTTTTTTACAAAACAACCAACTTTGAACATCAAAATTCACAGGAGAGAGAAACCATTTTCTTGTTCTGAATGTGGGAAATGTTTTCACAAAACTGCAAACTAATTGATCATCAGAAAATTCACACAGGAGAGAACCATTTTCATGTTCTGAATGTGGGAAATGTTTTCACGAAACTGCAACTAATTGAACTCAAAACTCACACAGAGAGAAACCATTCTCTTTGTTCTGAATGTGGGAATTGTTTTTCACGAAACTGCAAACTATTAAACATCAAAAAACTACACAAAGGGAAATATTCTCATGTTCTGAAGTGTGGAATTTCTTTTCACAAACTGGCGATTTAACGACATGAAAACCCACACTGGACTATATGTGGGAAAAGCTTTCTAGACATGCCGCTCTTATTACCATCAGCAGATTACCACATGAATGCACGTTTTTTATAAGTTGTACACTCCCGCGCATCACGGAACCCTCGTGGGAAAGCCCATTCTATGTGGTGTTTTATAGGAACTTTTAAATTCCAGTATCTCTTCTGGTGCATATATACTTTTCCCCTCCAATCCTCCACATAAACCACTAAAAGTTCCCACGGTGAAGACTCAAAATGCTAGGCATCCCTGGACTTTCCATAGAACTCTTGTACTCGGCAAAATGAAATCTATTGTCGTGGTGGAAATATTAGGGATAAGATGCCTTCTTCCTGGTAGCAGCTGTCAGTCATGGGTTGGCAGTAACTTCATGGCTAATGACTTGTACTTCTATGGCACACCTATTCGGCAGCTGTAGGGGCTTACCACACATATTATTGGCCAATCACAAGTGATTATATGGGTCTGATAATGAACCATGAAAATGCCATATTACATCATAGTGTGAGTAACCCTAGATATATCTATATTTAATAAAGGTGATGACATTTATATTCTCCTTTTAGGTGGTCTTTGTATCATATACAATGTATAACAGAAGTATAATAAGTATGCTAGTACCCAGCGTATAATACCTGATATATACCATGACAGTTAAGAAGTTGGTCTTTATAATAGCAAGAGGCAATTCACCTGATTGCTTAGCCCCATTATTTCTATATTATCCCTTTCGTTTAAGATTTAACTTTCTCCCTAATTACCACTACTATTTATATACTTAAAAGGATAACTACCTGGGGTAGGGGAGGATGATTATTCCTACATCCAGTATTATTTTGTTGAGGGGTTAAGCTAGCTATACATGAGCAGACTGTCTTCTCATCGGATTTATGATTGAGGGCAACAATTCTAAATCTGAACAGCTTGAAACTCGATTCTTTCTGCAGATATTAGATTAAAGGCCATCTATAGTGAGAAATGAACTTTTTTTTCTTTCTTCCATGTGTTCTATAATTCCCCACAACCCCCAGAGTGTGTTCACTTTGTTCAGATTCCCTCTCTGCCTGAGATACACCAGTTAGAAGAATACGTGATTGCATCCTCTACTCCTACTTGACTGTCAATCAAATCCCTGTGTACTGATCCCCCCCTCCCTGCTCTGTAATAAACATAGAGATAAGAACATTAGCAGGGGGGGAGGGTAGGTCTTTGATGGTAGATATAGGCTGCACTGACCCCCCTTCTTGATAGACTTCACTGGTTGATGATGGGTCACAAAGAAAGAGATCGTAAACTGTACTGTTCTCCTTCTTCCCGTGTCTCAGTACAGATTGCTTTCTATTGGCCACTGTGCGTGGGTGTGTTTTTTTAGGATGTTGAACTTTTAACTCCTACTGCACATGAGAAGCTTGTCGGTTAGTCGGAGTTGAGACATGGAGGAGGTAACAGAGGGAAGGGGGGGTGCTGCACAAGATCTGACACCATGGTTAAACAGAGTCACTGACAGAGATAGGATTAAGGCAGCACAGAGTACATGAATTTAACTTTGCAAAGGGGCAATGTGTTTTTTTTTTCCACTATAGATGCCCTTTAAATCTGCAGAGATTTGGTGTCATGAACACGAGTGTCATTTTAACTCCCATAGAGCATTTCTGTGTTGCAGCATTAATTTCAAATTTATCCCACCTCAATAGCAATAGCAATCAGTATGGCAACTCCCACATGGTCCAATTGTCAGGTAGTCGAAGGTTTTCAACCTCTGCCTTGATATTTATAAAATACTGAGTTTTCTTTTATTTGTTCAACCAAGAAAGGTTCTGAGTTTCAAAAGGCAATAGGTGAAAATTTAATTGACGCTAGTATCAAAAGGCAGACCTTTGGCAGGAGAACCACAGATGGACTGCCGCTTTACAACAACACTAAACCAAAAGTCAGTTCAAAGTCCATTTATACTTCATAGTAATCAAGGGTGAAGAATTATGGAATAGTTTCACAAATAATGTCAGCCAATGCTGAAATCCAACACTTACTACCCATACCTTATATTAGATGATATCCAAAAGGGAACTTAAGATATTATACTTCTTAGTTATACATGATATAATAATTTATATCATCATGTTTGTATCTTTAAACTATATAAAAAAAGTGAATCACAAACCTGTTAATATTTCTTATTGATCTGCAAGGTACTCACATATAGACTAGAAGGAAATAGAGTTTCAGGGCGGAAACAGACCTTGGAACCAAACCCCTCCCCGATTCAAGGAAGGACATAAATTGGGAGTATGGACTCAGCTCAACAGTTGTCATAACATCGAATCAGGAACATCAAAGCCGATTGGAGCGACAAAATTGCTTCCATCTTGGAGTATCATATTTGTCTTTGTCATTTATTTTCCCATATTGGATTACAACAATTCCTGGACTCTGCCTATGGACTTATCAGATGCTATTTACCTTAAGTATTCTCTACTGTATCCCCTATAGCCTTAACTGTGTGCTACTGTGTTCAATAGTTACCCTAGAATTTTTCTGTATCTTTTTATGCACTTTTTGTTACTTTAATAAATGTATAAAATCATGTAAAGGCTATTTGTCCTATTCTGAGTATATCCTAACAAACCTTCGAAGTTATGGTTGCTGTAGAGGAAGTATTGTTTATATATATGTGTATATATATATATATACTAACAAAGTGTGCCCGTTGGTGCACAATGGACATTATGTGTGTGTACGTTTTGCTATGTGTGGATATAGTGGATATAGAATCTTTACACAGGATATTTTAAACTGTTACTCACAGTCACCTGCTTCCGTAGTAAAAGTTCTTATCACTAAAAATGGTGCTAATTTGCCCCAACCAATCAGATCTTATTTAACATTTGAAAGCTAACATCTGATTGGCTGGGGCAAAATTAGCCCATTTTAAACAACAAGTCTGTTATTACATCTCCTTGTAAATGTTTTAATGTTTTAATTAGCAGGCAAATACTGCCAACAAGTGGAATCTTTTTTTACAAGTATTAAACTTTGAATTGGCTTGGAAGACAGCATTTTAAATGTGAATTTGTGTTTGTGCTGCAGATTTTAAAATTCAATGCCAATGATGAAGACATTGTTATTTTTTTTACTTACCCTTTAAATATGTCACATGCATTAAAGGTAGGTCAGTTGGTGTGTGTGTGTGTGCTCGTATCAGGTTGGTGGATAAAATATTAACTTTTTGATGATTGGTAAATTTATTGTTTTTTTACTATAAGTTACCTTTTAAATATGGCTTCATGGAAATGGAGGGTAAGGGTGGGCAGTAGGTGTGTGTACCTGGATCAGTTTGGAAGTTAAAAAAACAAACTTGATTTTTGAACAAAATTAGTTTTTTTGACATAGTTACCCTTTAGTGTGGCTGTCATAGTAATGGATAAGTAGATCAGTAGGTTGTGGTACCTGTGTCAGGTTGGGGGGTTAAAAAAAAACTCTTGATTATTGATCAAAATTTGCTTTTTTGACTTTAGTTTCCCTTTAAGTATGGCTGCCACATTATTTTTTTACTGTGGCAGCCATACTTAAAGGGTAACTAAAGTCTAAAAGCAAATTTTGATCAATAATCAAGAGTTTGTTTTTTTAACCCCCAATGAAATCCAACAAGAAGAATAAAACGGAAGAAGAACAAATAGAACAGGATTTGTTTTTCAAGCCAAATAATTACCGAGACGTATACAATATGATTACAGTATGGTCACTTTTAACACTTGATGGCTTTTTTAATGTTTCAATAAATGATACCTTTGATCAACTTTAACTCACAGAGGTAATCTTAAGCTTTTAAATGGCACCTGGGTTTATATTCTGATATGTTCTATTGTATATAAAACACTATGGACACTTTTAAATAGACTATGAACGCTTAATATGGACTAAATGGTTTTTAACACTTATCACAGATACCATAATATGGATACTATGGACACTTTAATATGGACTATTTCTACACTTTAAAATGGATTTGTACAATTGGATTAAGCACCATCCCATGAAGAAGAGGAGGGAGTATTGGTCTATTTAAATGGGCTTGGGGAGTTGTTTGTTTTACCTGATGAAGAACAAAATGTGAGAAATTGTGCTACGTGGAGGACTGACAGGTTTGCACCTACCAACTATAGTGGCAAATTGCCATCCAGTGTGCCTGGGCCCATCTGTTTGTGGGGATTTGGGACAACTCCAGACAGTCTGGACCCAGGATTTACTCCATTGGGATAGAATAGAAACCATCTGGATTTCATAACATCATTCAATAGGTCCCAGCAACCACCAGTAACATTCTGGGAACCATCTGCTTCATTCTGTTCTGTCACTCAATTCTCTAGCCCCTCCCTCCCCCACCAGAGCTGTCATCCATACTGGGTGACCTACCTGTGTCCTCTCTGGACCAGACTGAGCAGTGAGAAAACCCTGTTACCCCACTAGGAAGGAGGCTGAGAAAACCAGGAAATGTTATAAATGTAAAGAATGTATCCTGATTGATATTACAGGTTATTAAAGTTAGAAAGTTAACAAATAAGGGGCTGGGACAAGATAAACATACCATATGTTATGACTCTAAATTAAATAAGAGACATTTCTATAATTACATGGAAACATGCCATAGTGGTAGGAACATGCATAGTATAAAACACACATAGAGAAACACATTCTAATAAATATATAATGAGCAGTAAATCAAACATAAGAATATAAAATATAAAGCCACCAACCCAGAACTACATATGTTCAGTTTAATGAAATCTATATTTCCATCTATAACAATGCTAAGGGTGCGCCCTCCCCAGTACAAACAACAAACCATAAGGCTAAACCCCCAACCTTAATATATATGGGACCATCAGTACCGAGTAGTAAAATAATAGCTGGGATGTAAAGGGAAAGTCATCCTGAAGACAAATACTAGATAAATCCAAATTATTTAATAGTATATCTAATTATACACACAGCAAGAAGAGATCAGTCTAACACACTTTGTGGTGTGATTCCAACCTCCAGTGTATTACAGATTTTATTGAAAACAGTAGAAAAAAAATACACTTTACTGTTCCTTTAATTAATAGAAATAGACTGTAATAAGGAATCATTTTATCTGTGTATCTGTGCTGTAATGTGTTTATTGGATGTGGTCGGTCATATAACAAATGTCTCTGTCCCTTTAATTCCAGAGGAGCTTTAACATTAATCCCACCCACAAGGACCAATGGGGATCTCGAGGAAGCGACTGACCCAGTGATGGGGAACAAGGATAAAAACCATCTGAATGAGAGAATCTGAATCTCACACTGGAGATATCCACCTGCTGACTGGGGAGGTGAGGGGGCTCTGTGAGTGGTGCAGGGGGTGGGGATTATTTGGAATAGTTCTACCTACTGTCCATAGAGTTGATGTTTATTCTCTTGGGGCAGTGGCTCCTATAGCTATGGGCCTTCTGTTACAGAGATAATTCTCTCTCCCTCCCAATCCCCAGGACTACATTGTTATGAAGAAGTCTGGGGATGGCGTCCCACAGAGCTGCACTGACTGTATGTGGAAGGATCCTGCAGGCTCCATCCCCCAACTGTGTCCCATCCGTCTCGCTCCGTCATACAGAAGGAAAATGCCAAGAAGATCCTGGACCTCATCTCCAACATCATCCACCTGCTGACTGGAGAGGTGGGTGGGTCCCAATCCGTGTGGTGTAGTAACAGTGGATGATAATCCGTCTCTCTGTCTGGGTGGTGACTGTACATTGTGTGTTCAGGTTGCCATAAGGTGTGAGGATGTTTCCATCTATTTCTCCATGGAGGAGTGGGAGTATTTAAGGGAAACAAGACTACAGGGAAGTGATAAAGGAGAATCACCGGCAGATCCACCACGGGTGAGTAATGTTTACAGGACAATTATCAGAACCTTACATTTAACTGGATGTATTGAACATAAACCGCACATAATCTGTCTAGTAAAAAAAGAGGGGTGATCTATTATCTAGAATACATTGCAGATATTCAATATCATAATAATAAGTATTTATCTACCGAAGTCGAAGCCGAAGTAACCTATTTTTACCTGAAAAATTTGTAAAAACTGGTGACTCGAGTATAAGTCGAGGGTAGAAATTATCACCACTACTGCCTTTGATTCTGTGTTGTTTTTAAGCTTTAGTTGCCCTTTAAATGGACAGCAGAATTCCCATACATGGATCCCATACATTAATAGCCAAATCCAGTACCAGTAACCTCCAATTCCTTGGCACTCCAGGTGTTTGGAAACTACAAACTCCCAGCATGCTGGTAGTTGCAGTTTCTAAACATGTGGGGTGGCAAGGTTCGTAAACTTTTAATTAAGCTACCATCATTTACTATTCTCCTGAACCCCATATAGTAAAGGGCACTCTGACCTCTATATTAAAGGGCACTCAGACCCCACTATAGTAAAGGGCACTCTGACCCCATATAGTAAAGGGCACTTGACCCCCATATAAAGGGCACTCTGACCCCATATAGTAAAGGGCCCTCTGACCCCATATAGTAAAGGGCCTCTGACCCCATATTAAAGGGCCCTTGACCCATATAGTAAAGGGCCCTCGACCCCCATATAGTAAAGGCCTTGACCCCCATATAGTAAGGCACTCTGACCCCCCATATAGTAAGGGCACTCTGACCCCATATAGTAAAGGGCACTCTGACCCCCATATAGTAAAGGCACTCTGACCCCCATATAGTAAAGGGCACTCTGACCCCCATATAGTAAAGGGCACTCTGACCTCTATAGTAAAGGGCCCTCTGACCTCCATATAGTAAAGGGCACTCTGACCCCCATATAGTAAAGGGCACTCTGACCCCCATTAGAAAGGGCCTCTGACCCCCATATAGTAAAGGGCACTCTGACCTCCATATAGTAAAGGGCCCTCTGACCTCCATAAGGAAAGGGCCCCTCTGACCCCCATATAGTAAAGGACTCTACCCCATATAGTAAAGGGCACTTGACCCTCATTAGTAAAGGGCACTTGACCCCATTAGTAAAGGCCTCTGACCCTCATATAGTAAGGGCACTTGGCCCCATATAGAAAGGGCCCTCTGGCCCTCATATAGTAAAGGGCCTCTGGCCCAATATAGTAAAGGGCCTCTGGCCCCATATAGTAAGGGCACTCTGACCTCATATAGTAAAGGGCCCTCTGACCCCATATAGTAAAGGCCCTCTGAACCCCATATAGTAAAAGAGCCCTCTGACCCCATATAGTAAGGGTCCTCTGATCCCATATAAAAGGGCCCTCTGACCCCATATAGTAAAGGACTCTCTGACCCCAATAGTTAAAAATGTCACCTGAGAGTTTCAAGCTGTCATTGCACCTGAACTGCAGCTGTTTTTTGCCCCAAAAGGAGACCCATCAGTTTACAGCATCCAGATGAGCAGTGACAGTGCTGAGTGAGTCCAGCAGCCAGACTACAGGAAACGGAAGTGTAAAGGCAGTCAGCTCCTGTAACTTTTATAGCAGGTTAACACACTACTGGACTATCTGTAATTGCAGAATTTGGATCTAAATTAGGACTTGACCCGAGTATAAGTCGAGGTTAGGTTCACTGCTAACTTTGAAGCCTGAAAAATTCGACTTATACTAGAGTATATACGGTACTTGCCGATCTATAAAGGACAGAATGATTTTCCATGTTTTTTCATTTACAGATTGTGACTATGAAGATAACAGTGATACTAAACCTAATCTGGAAACAAATGTGCTGTGAGAATAAACCAAGTGAGAATGTGATGAGGAACCAGAAGAAAATTTCCCAAATGGTGACATTTCTCCAACTGATAAGGAAACTGTAACCAGCTGTATATCAAATGGTATAAAGAGGAGATGGAATCATGGGAAGGAGAATGTTCAGATTGTCCATTAATCCACTTACAGAACAGATAAGGGAACAGATCCATCTATGATACCATGGGATCCAACCTAAATAAACAGCTTGTCAGATAAATATATACAAATGGTATTAAAGAGGGAGATGGAATCATGGAAGGAGAATGTTCAGTTGTACCATTAATCCACTTACAGAACAGATACAAGGAACAGATCCATCTATCTGATACCATGGGATCCAACCTAAATAACAGCTGTTCAGTATATATATCAAATGGTATTAAAGAGGAGATGGAATCATGGGAAGGAGAATGTTCATTGTACCATTAATCCACTTACAGAACAGATACAGGGAACAGATCCATCTACTGATACCATGGGATCCAACCTAAATAACAGCTTGACAGATAATTATATATCAAATGGTATTATAAAGAGGAGATGGAATCATGGGAAGGAGAATGTTCAGATTGTCCATTAATCCACTTACAGAACAGATAAAGGGAACAGATCCATCTACTGATACCATGGGGTCCAACCTAAATACAGCTTGTCAGATAATTATATATCAAATGGTATAAAGAGGAGATGGAATCATGGGAGGAGAATGTTCAGATTGTACCATTAATCCACTTACAGAACAGATACAGGGAACAGATCCATCTACTGATACATGGGATCCATAAAAACAGCTTGTCAGAATTATTATCAAATGGTATTAAAGAGAGATGGAATCATGGAAGGAGAATGTTCAGATTGTACCATTAATCACTTACAGAACAGATACAGGGAACGATCCATCTACTGATACCATGGGATCAACCTAAATAACAGCTTGTCAGATAATTATATATCAAATGGTATTAAAGAGAGATGGAATCATGGGAAGGAGAAAGTTCAGATGTACCATTAATCCACTTACAGAACAGATACAGGGAACAGATCCATCTACAGATACCATGGGATCCAACTAAATAACAGCTTTTCAGATATATATTATCAAATGGTATTAAAGAGAAATGGAATCATGGGAAGGAGAATGTTCAGATTGTACCATTAATCCACTTACAGAACAGATACAGAGAACAGATCCATGTAATATTGCCCTAAAAAAATCTTGGCAGAAGATAAATGCAACAAGATAATAATACACAACCGAGAATTTGCACACAAAAAAAGCAATAATTTTTGTTCTGAATGTGGGAAATGGTTTGCAAATAAAAAGACCTTACTGCACATCAGAGAACTCACAAGAGAAGAGAGACACCATTTTCTTGTTATGAATGTGGGAAAAGTTTACCAGAAACACAAATCTTCGAAACATCTGAAATCACGGAGTGGAAAAAACATTTTCTTGTTCTGAATGTGGAAATGTTTTTCACGAAATTGCAAAACTAATAAATCATCAGAAAATTCACACAGGAGAGAAACCATTTTCTTGTCCTGAATGTGGGAAATGTTTTTTACATAGCTACAAACTTATTGAACATCAGAAAATTCACACAGGAGAGAAACCATTTTCTTGTCCTGAATGTGGGAAATGTTTTTTTCCACCCACTAAACATGGAGACAAGGAGGGTAAGACTGTGGGGATTGGTGATAACCGCACAAGGAAATTGATGAAGGTTTGAGCTATAAAGTACTTACCTCCATACCCTTCTCACCATGGAAGATCCCACTCAGGGGCCTTTCCTTTTCCTGTATTAACTCAGTTTCAGTTCTGTTTGTTCTGACATTTCCCCTTCCCTGTCGGTACTTTTACATTAATTACATTTCCTGCCCCTGTGTGATTCCCCCCTATGGTGTAGGAATCTATTAAATCATCCATATTGGAATTGTACAAGTGTCTGGGTGGTGCAGAGAGATTCGCTGATTGACACTTTCCTAGTAGCAGTGTTGTAGTGTCACGTCTATACGTCTGGGTATCTGAAATCATTTCTTGCGTTCCAATCCATAAACATGTGTTGCGGGTGAAACAAACATGGATCTGTAGCTGTGAAAACTGGAGGTTTATTGCAAACACGCATGCTACACATTGCACTTGAGGAAGGATATGTGGGTCTGAAACATGTAGAACGCGTTTTTTGCAGAGTTTTGCAACAATATTTTGTGGCCATATTTACGAAGCCACACTAGTGTGTGCTTTTAAAAGTGCAATCGGATCGTATTTTAAAGTGCTTCAATGTGGCTAGACCTAAAATGATGGAGGTAGAAACATTTATTTTTTTAAAAAAAAACTATTTGACACTATGACATTTCATAACCAATAGGGGCTTTACTAAATAAAATAGATTGAGTCCGGAGACGGACCTTAGCGTGCAGCCACAAAATGACACATTGTCTCCTTTAGAGTTAGTTTGGTGGCAGTTTTTCGGTGAGCATTGATGGAAGTGGGGTACAGGTTTATTGAGGACAGGGGGGAGAACAAGATTTACAGGGCTGTTATATTTATACTGATTTCTATATTGGATAGTCTTGCAGTTTCCAGCTACCATAAACATCTGACAGGATAAGTACTGTATATCAATTTTCAATATATTGATATTAAAGCAGTCTCATAAGAAGCAAATGAGTACTACAACTATAAGTCTCTGCCAACAGTAGTGAGAGACTTAAGGTGATTACAAGAACTAAGTCTTAATAATTAGACTTTGTCTGGACACTACATAATAACTTGTCTACAAAATGGTGTATGGACTCCAGCTTTTTTGTTTTTAAATAGTGATGTTAATTATTGAATTTCTATATGTGTTTTGATGGGATGGCCAGCCATTAATGTACATTATTAGATAGCTGATGTCATTTCAAGGGTCATTATTCCCGAACTTTATGTTGGAATAAAGTGATCTTTTTAGATTTTAACATTTGTATTGGGGTGTTTTGGTTTTTAGATTGATATAGTACTGTCCTTACCAGACAGTCGTTTATAGTGATGAGGGGACCTCGACTATTACCCCATTGATTCAATAATTTAGTTTATAGGAGGGCATACCTATATTAGACTATTTGAGTTAGTTGATGGCCATGTCTCTGTGTGCACCCACACATATGGCATACCATTTGATTCAGGACATGCGGGAGATTGATATTTAGTGAAGGTTTTTTCATTACTTGGGATTTGGCATGATTTTTAACTTTGAAACTAGTTTTTCCTTCATTTTTTTTAATAGAAAATCTGCAAAATTCTATGAAGATCTGTGCCCACACCATTGGTGGTATGCATGAAAGAATGGCTCTGTTGCATAGCTGAATATATAGATTCCAAGAATATATATAGTTTTGAGGGGTATTGTTGAGTTAGAGGGGTGTTTAGTTTGAAAAATCTGAGAAGTTGCTGTTATTAGGCACTGCACAATGGTTCACTTTGTGACTAGTGGCTTTACCTATGTGTGTGTATCTATGCATATGGCAAACCGATTCAGGGCATTTGGGAGATTGATATTTGATAAGTTTTTTAACATTATATGGGAATTTGCCATGATTTTTAACTTTGAAATTTATTTTTCTACATTTTCCAAAAAATCTGGTAAAAGTGCAAATTTCTACAAAGAACTGCGCCCACACCATTGATGGTATGAATGAACAAACTACAGCGTTACATAGCTGAAGGTGTGTAGATTCCATGATATATAGTTTGTGGGGGTTATTTCTACGTTACTGGAGCGTTTTGTGGTAAAAACTGCAGACTGTTCAAATTCAGAGTTGGCTGAATATTTTCACTGTTTCTGAGCCATTGTGCATTGTCTCACTTCGTGGCTAGTCACTTCCATGTCCACGTGTCTAACCATGCATATGGCATACCGTTTAATTCAGAGCATTTGGGACTTGAAAACATTTTTTTCTTACATAACATGTAAATTTGCCACGTTGGGTAGCTGTAGATTCCAAGAATATATAGTTTTGGAGGGTATTTGTAATATAGAGGGGTGGAAAAAAAATAAAAAATCTGAAAAATTTCTGTAATTGGGACTGTACTGTGCATTGTCTCTCTTTGTGGCTAGTTGCTTCCACGTCCGAATGTTTAACCATACATGTGGCATACCGTTTGATTCAGGACATTTGGGAGATTGATATTTGGTAACTTTTTTTTATTCCATGGGGCTTGGAATGATTTCTACCTTTTGAATGTTTTATGTTAATTTTTTTAGAAAATCTGCTAAAAGAACTGCACCCACACCATTGATGGTGTATAAATGAACTGTTCAAATACAGAGCTGGCTAAATTTTTTTGCTGTTACTGCCATTTGACATTGGTCCCCTTTTGGGTTAGTTGGTAGCCATGTCTCTGGGTACACCCATGAATGTGGCATACCGTTTTATTCGGGAGGGGTTAGGCTTTCATGTTTGAGATGCTTTAGAACTTTGCTTTCCAGTTTTTAGCTTACCCGCTCGCTCGCTCCCCCGGCGCTTAGATTGACAGGTCCCGATGGACCTTGTCTTCTATGCGCATAGATCGCAAGTTAAGAAGTTTCTTAACTTCTCCCCCCTTGAAAGTATGAGTGGAGATACCCTTTAATAAAAGTAATGGTGCTAATTTTGCCCCAACCAATCAGATCTTATTTAACATTTGAAAGCTAACTAATTTTGCCCCAACCAATCTGATTGGTTGGGGCAAAATTAGCACCATTTTTAACAATAAGAACTTTTGAGTTTTTATTGAGCCAATTGAGGGCAAAATCCCCAAAATTTTCCGACACGTCGAAAATGTGAAATTCTGCTGGCACTGAAAGGGTTAACCCCGTGGATTTACAGCGTTTAATAGATGGATCCATTTTGCCTCTTTCTTTTTCAATAAACTTCTATCACAATCTCTATCTCTACTTTGTTCCCTTTGACCTGAGTCACTTGGTGCTTATTTTTCTGGAAGTATCTGCTTATGGGCATCTCCTATCTGGATACTGTTTCATTATATAAGAAAGGCAAAGGATAAAAGGGATATAGTTAAATATAATAGAACAGCAAGTAACATTAGGTAACTCCAACAGCACCAAAGAAGAAAATAATGGTCAATAAATGAATTGAATAAGAGCAAATTAAATTATATGGTACTAGCAAAAGTGTGCCCGTTGGTGCACAATGGAAATTGTGTGTGTACGTTTTGCTGTGTGTGGATATAGTGGATATAGAATCTTTACACAGGTATATTTTAAACTGTTACTCAGTCACCAGCTTCCAGAGAAACCAAATAGCATAATCCTGCTAATCCTGAGAGTAGACCCAGGCAATCCTGCTACACTGAGTGGTAGAAACTAAACATGCTAGGTTAATAATAGTATTCAACACTGCAAGTGGTAATGGTACCTCATATTATAACAGAAGGTACCTCACAGTATCATGTTATTATAATAGCATTGCCCTAATAATCTAACGTATAAACAAACATTTCTCATTCCCAGTTTACCTAAAGAAATGGATATATACTTTATATACTCTTTTTTATACAGATCTAATTGAGAAAAAAGTAGCTTCAGAGCAATTTTTAATAACTGATAACTGCTTTTTTATTTCAGTATTACAGTAAATCCTTGGTATACCTGCCCGGCTTTACCACCAAGCAAAAGGCTAAAGACTTGCAAGCAAGCACCTTCATCCCAACCATTAATAGTGGCTGCCAATTCAAATTGTTCTAGCCAATCAGTCCACTCCCTAGTTACCCTATCAAATGGATCAGGTTTAAAAATAGGTTTGGCAATTGGGCCTGGTAGAGCTACGGAGTCTAATTGGGGAATTCCATCTGCAGGTACAAGGACAGGAGGATTTAAATCAATACGTTCAGTAGCAGCCTCCATAGCTTAATACAGAGAACAAATATACAAAGAAAACAGGGAGAATAAATGGTATTACCAGCACCGCTGCCACCAATTTGTACCAGATCACTGCTTTATGGAAGGATTATGGGTAGCATGGCACACAGTGGGTTACTCTGGTGGTCTGGCACAAAGCAGACAGTGCACATAAACAGGTTCCCCGCATAACATGTGCAGTAATCAGGGGTGTCCCTGTCTATGGGCACCACTTTGAATAGTGACCTGGCCTGTATATTGTGTGTCCTTGTAAGTTGTTGTACACTTATCTGTTATCTCAGAGTTTGTATCCAATAAGGTAACTTGTCTGTCCAGTTATCTGTCCTCCCAACAGGTGGTAACATGATCTTACACACAGGATCTTGTGTTGCAGTCAATATCTCTCCAAAGAACACACCACAATCTACTTTCACTTTCTCTCCTTCTACCATAGAGAGCAGGGATGTCTTGTCTTGTATTACTCAGTGACACCACATGCAGGCTGGAGGTGGTATATAAGGAGCCTTGGTGTATATGTCCATTACAATACACATCACATCCTGTGTAGCAGACAAACCTTTTTTTGTATTACACTTCCTTTCATATGGAGCAGACACAGGGTGTGGTTTAAGCTGCCATTTGACCATTCCATTTTGAAATAGGGATCTCGGCTCTGTAAGTAAGTTTATGTATTTTGTCTTGTACCTAATATAAGTCAGTGCTATTCTTTATATACATTTACTGGTGGTCATTTAAATTGTAATAGTGAGATAGTACACACATACATATACACCTTTCCTATGTGTAATATCCTATACCCCCCACCACATTGGTAGCTACTAAAAACTCAATGCAATCTCCTATGAAGATATAATTATATTTATATAATATATAAGGGATGAATATAAAATCTAACTGGGAGATTCAATAAAAGTTCTTATCACTAAAAATGGTGCTAATTTTGCCCCAACCAATCAGATCTTATTTAACATTTGAAAGCTAACATCTGATTGGCTGGGGCAAAATTAGCACCATTTTTAACAACAAGATCTGTTATTACATCTCCTTGTAAATGTTTTAATGTTTCTAATTAGCAGGCAAATACTGCCACCAAGTGGAATCTTTTTTTACAAGTATAAACTTTGAATTTGGCTTGAAAGACAGCATTTTAAATGTGAATTTGTGTTTGTGCTGCAGATTTTAAAATTCAATGCCAATGATGAAGACATTGTTATTTTTTTTACTTACCCTTTAAATATGTCACATGCATTAAAGGTAGGTCAGTTGGTGTGTGTGTGTGTGCTCGTATCAGGTTGGTGGATAAAATATTAACTTTTTTGATGATTGGTCAAATTTATTGTTTTTTTTTACTATAGTTACCTTTTAAATATGGCTTCCATGGAAATGGAAGGGTGGGTCAGTAGGTGTGTGTACCTGGATCAGTTTGGAAGTTAAAAAAACAAACTTGATTTTTGAACAAAATTAGTTTTTTTGACTATAGTTACCCTTTACGTGTGGCTGTCATAGTAATGGATAAGTAGATCAGTAGGTGTGTGTACCTGTGTCAGGTTGGGGGGTTAAAAAAAAACTCTTGATTATTGATCAAAATTTGCTTTTTTGACTTTAGTTTCCCTTTAAGTATGGCTGCCACATTTATTTTTACTGTGGCAGCCATACTTAAAGGGTAACTAAAGTCTAAAAGCAAATTTTGATCAATAATCAAGAGTTTGTTTTTTTAACCCCCAATGAAATCCAACAAGAAGAATAAAACGGAAGAAGAACAAATAGAACAGGAATTTGTTTTTTTCAAGCCAAATTAATTACAGAGACGTATACAATATGATTACAGTATGGTCACTTTTAACACTTGATGGCTTTTTTAATGTTTCAATAAAATGATACATTTTGATCAACTTTTAACTCACAGAAGGTTAATCTTAAGCTTTTTAAATGGCACCTGTGTTTATATTCTGATATTGTCTATTGTATATAAAACACTATGGACACTTTTAAATAGACTATGAACGCTTAATATGGACTAAATGGTTTTTAACACTTATCACAGATACCATAATATGGATTACTATGGACACTTTAATATGGACTATTTCTACACTTTAAAATGGATTTGTACAATTGGATTAAGCCACATCCCATGAAGAAGAGGGAGGAGTATTGGTCTATTTAAATGGGCTTGGGGAGTTGTTTGTTTTACCTGATGAAGAACAAAATGTGAGAAATTGTGCTACGTGGAGGACTGACAGGTTTGCACCTACCAACTATAGTGGCAAATTGCCATCCAGTGTGCCTGGGCCCATCTTGTTTGTGGGGATTTGTGACAATCTCCAGACAGTCTGGACCCAGGATTTACTCCCATTGGGATAGAATAGAAACCATCTGGATTTCATAACATCATTCAATAGGTCCCCACGTTCAATAGGTGTCACATCAGCAACCACCAGTAACATTCTAGGGAACCATCTGCTTCATTCTGTTTCTGTCACTCAATTCTCTAGCCCCTCCCTCCCCCACCAGAGCTGTCACTCACTACTGGGTGACCTACCTGTGTCCTCTCTGTAACCAAGACTGAGCAGTGAGAAAACCCATTGTTACCCACTAGGAAGGAGGCTGCAGAAACCAGGAAATGTTATAAATGTACAGAATGTATCCTGATTGATATTACAGGTTATTAAAGTTAGAAATGTAACAAATAAGGGGCTGGGACAAGATAAACTATCCATATGTTATGACTCTAATATAAATAAGAGACATTTCTATAATTACATGGAAACATGCCACCTAGTGGTAGGAACATGCATAGTATAAAACACACATAGAGAAACACATTCTATATAAATATATACTGAGCAGTAAATCAAACATAAGAATATAAAATATAAAGCCACCAACCCAGAACTACATATGATTCAGTTTAATGAAATCTATATTTTCCATCTATAACAATGCTAAGGGTGCGCCCTCCCCAGTACAAACAACACACCATAAGGGCTAAACCCCCAACCTTAATATATATGGGACATCCCAGTACCGAGTAGTAAAATAATAGCTGGGATGTAAAGGGAAAGTCATCCTGAAGACAAATAACTAGATAAATCCAAATTATTTAATGTAGTATTTATCTATAATTATACACACAGCACAGAAAGAGATCAGTCTAACACACTTTGTGTAGTGATTCCAACCTCCATGTGTATTACAGATTTTATTGAAAACAGTAGAAAAAAAATACACTTTACTGTTCCTTTAATTAATAGAAATAGACTGTAATAAGGAATCATTATTATCTGTGTATCTGTGCTGTAATGTGTTTATTGGATGTGGTCGGTCATATAACAAATGTCTCTGTCCATTTAATTCCAGAGGAGCTTTAACATTAATCCCACCCACAAGGACCTAATGGGGATCTCAGAGGAAGCGACTGACCCAGTGATGGGGAACAAGGATAAAAACCATCTGAATGAGAGAATCCTGAATCTCACACTGGAGATTATCCACCTGCTGACTGGGGAGGTGAGGGGCTCTGTGAGTGGTGCAGGGGGTGGGGATTATTGGAATATTTCTACCTACTGTCCATAGAGTTGATAGTTTATTTCTCTTGGGGCAGTGGCTCCTATTAGCTATGGGCCCCTTCCTGTACAGAGATAATTCTCTCTCCCCTCCACATCCCCGGACTACATTGTTATGAAGAAGTCTGGGGATGGCGTCCCACAAGCTGCGCACTGACTGTATGTTGGAAGGATCCTGCAGGCTCCATCCCCCAACTGTGTCCCTCCGTCTCGCTCCGTCATACAGAAGGAAATGCCAAAAGATCCTGGACCTCATCTCCAACATCATCCACTGCTGACTGGAGAGGTGGGTGTGTCCCAATCCGTGATTGGTTAGTAACAGTGGATGATAATCCGTCTCTCTGTCTGGTGGGGACTGTAACATTGTGTGTTCAGGTTGCCATAAGTTGTGAGGATTTTCCATCTATTTCTCCATGGAGGAGTGGGAGTATTTAAAGGGAACAATACCCTTTACAGGGAAGTGATAAAGGAGAATCACCGGCAGATCCACCCACTGGGTGAGTAATGTTTACAGGACAATTATCAGAACCTTACATTTAACTGGATGTATTGACATAAACCGCACATAATCTGTCTAGTAAAAAAAGAGGGGTGATCTATTTATCTAGAATACATTGCAGATATTCAATATCATAATAATAAGTATTTATCTACCGAAGTCGAAGCCGAAGTACCTATTTTTACCTGAAAAATTTGTAAAAACTGATTGACTCGAGTATAAGTCGAGGGTAGAAATTATCACCACTACTGCCTTCTGATTCTGTGTTGTTTTTAAGCTTTAGTTGCCCTTTAAATGGACAGCAGAATTCCCATACATGAATCCCATACATTAATAGCCAAATCCAGTACCAGTAACCTCCAATTCCTTGGCACTCCAGGTGTTTGGAAACTACAACTCCCAGCATGCTGGTAGTTGCAGTTTCTAAACATGTGGAGTGGCAAGGTTCAGTAAACTTTTAATTAAGCTTACCATCATTTACTATTCTCCTGAACCCCATATAGTAAAGGGCACTCTGACCTCATATATTAAAGGGCACTCAGACCCCCATATAGTAAAGGGCACTCTGACCCCATATAGTAAAGGGCACTCTGACCCCCATATATTAAAGGGCACTCTGACCCCATATAGTAAAGGGCCCTCTGACCCCCATATAGTAAAGGGCCCTCTGACCCCATATAGTAAAGGGCCCTCTGACCCCCATATAGTAAAGGGCCCTCTGACCCCCATATAGTAAAGGGCCCTCTGACCCCCATATAGTAAAGGGCACTCTGACCCCCATATAGTAAAGGGCACTCTGACCCCCATATAGTAAAGGGCACTCTGACCCCCATATAGTAAAGGGCACTCTGACCTCCATATAGTAAAGGGCCCTCTGACCTCCATATAGTAAAGGGCACTCTGACCCCCATATAGTAAAGGGCACTCTGTAAATATTGAGGTCCCTGACCCCTTGCGTTTATGATGCAGGTCCCTGACCCTTGCTGTTATATGCAGGTCCTGACCCTTGCTGTTATATGGAGGACCCGACCCCTGCTTTATGGAGAACCTGACCCCTTGCTGTTATATGGAGGTCCTGACCCCTCTGGTTATATGGAGGACCTGATCCCTGCTGTGCTATGAGAGGCACCCTGACCCCTTGCTGTTATATGGAGGATCCCTTGGACCCCTTGCTGTTTATGGAAGACCCGCGTCCCTTGCTTTCTATGAGGGACCTGCCCCTTGGTTATATGGAGGTCCCCTGACCCCTTGCTGTATATGGATGTCCCTGACCCCTTGCTATAATATGGAGGTCCTGACCCTGCTGTTATATGCAGTCCCTGCCCCTTGCTGTTATATGAGGTCCCTGACCCTTGCTGATAATTGGAGGCCCTGACCCCTTGCTGTTATATGGAGGTCCCTGACCCCTTGCTGTTATATGGAGGGTCCCTGATCCTTGTGTTCTATGGAGGACCCTGACCCTTGCTGTGTAATATGGAGGTCCCTGACCCTTGCTGTATATGGAGGCCCTGACCCTGCGTAATATGGAGGTCCCTCACCCCTTGTTTTAAATTCAGGTCCCTGACCCCTTGCTGTTATATGGAGGTCCCTGACCCTTGCTGTAATATGGAGGTCTCATGACCCTTGCTGTTATATGCAGGTCCCTGACCCCTTGCTATTATATGGAGGTCCGCACCCCTTGCTGTATTGGAGGTCCCTCACCCTTGCTGTTGTATGCAGGTCCCTCCCCCTTGTGTTGTATGCAGGTTCCTGACCCCTTGCTGTTATATGGAGGTCCCTGACCCTGTGTTATATGGAGGTCCCTGACCCCTTGCTGTTATATGGAGGTCCCTGACCCCTTGCTGTAATATGGAGTACCCTGACCCCTTGCTGTAATATGGAGGTCCCTGGCCCCTTTGCTGTTATATGGAGGTCCCTGACCCCTTGCTGTAATATGGAGGTCCCTGACCCCTTGCTGTTATATGGGACCCTGATCCCTTGCTGTTCTATGGAGGGACCCTGCCCCTGCTGTGTTTCTGATGGAGGACCTGAACCTTGCTGTTATAGGGAGGTCCCGACCCCTTGCTGTAATATGGAGGTCCCTGAACCCTTGCTGTTATATGCAGGTCAGACCCCCTTGCTGTTATATTGAGGCCATAACCCCTTGCTGTAAATAGAGGTCCATACCCCTTGCTGTTATATGGAGGTCCCTGACCCCTTGCTGTAATATGGAGGTCCCTGACCCCTGCTGTAATATGGAGGTCCTGACCCCTTGCTGGTAATGCAGGTCCCTGACCCCTTGCTGTTATATGGAGGTACCTGACCTTGCTGTAATATGGAGTACCCTGACCTTGTGAAATGGAGGTCCTGACCCTGCTGAAATGGAGGTCCCTGACCCTTGCCTGTTATTATGGAGGTCCCTGACCCCTTGCTGTATATGGAGGTCCTGACCCATTGCTGTTATATGAGTCCTGACCCCTGTGCTATTATGGGAGGGTCCCTGACCTTGGATTATATGGAGGTCCCTGACCACCTGCTGTGATATGGAGGTTCCTGACCCCTTGCTGTTATATGGAGGGTCCCTGACCCCTTGCTGTAATGTGGAGGTCCCTGACCCCTTACTGTTATATAGAGGTCCCTGACCCCTTGCTTGTTATATGGAGGTCCCTGGCCCCTTGCTGTTACATGGAGGACCTTGACCCCTTGCTGTAATATGGAGTTCACCGACCTTTGCTGTAATATGGAGGTCACCGACCCCTTGCTGTTAAATGTAGGTCCCCGACCCCTTGCTGTTAAATGTAGGTCCCTGACCCCTTGCTGTTATATGGAGGTCCCTGACCCCTTGCTAAATCTGATGAGGTCTTTGAACCTTGCTGTTTATCTGGAGATCCCTGACCTCTTGCGTATATGGAGTCCCTGACCCCTTGCTGATATGGAGGTCCCTGATCCCTTGCTGTTAATAGGAGGTCCCTGACCCCTTGCTGTTATATGGAGGGGTCCTGACTCCTTGCTGTTATATGGAGGTCCCGACCCTGCTGTTATATGGAGGTCTTTGACCCTGCTGTTATATGGGAGGACCCTGACCCCTTGCTGTAATATGGAGGCCCTGACCCTTGCTGTTATGGGGCCCTGACCCTTGCTGTTATATAGAGGTCCTAATACCGCTTGCTGTAATATGGAGGTCCCTGACCCCTTGTGTTATATGCAGGTCCCTGACCCCTTGCTGTTATATGCAGGTCCCTGACCCCTTGCGTAATATTAAGGTCCCGACCCCTTGCTTTTCTATGGAGGACCATGACCTTGCTGTCTATGGAGGACCCTGACCCCCTTGCATGTTATATGAGGTCCTGACCCCTTTGCTGTTATATGGAGGACCTGATCCCTTGCTGTTCTATGAGGACCCTGATCCTTGCTGTTCTATGGAGGACCCTGACCCCTTGCTGTATAGGGAGGAACCTGACCCCTTGCTGTTATGTTGGGGTCCCTGACCCCTTGCGTAATATGGAGGTCCCTACCCCTTGTGGTATATGCAGGTCCCTGACCCCTTGCTGTTATATGGAGGTCCTGACCCCTTGCTTGTAATATGGAGGTCCCTCACCCCTGTGTTAAATGCAGGTCCCTGACCCCTTGCTGTTATATGGAGGTCCCTGACCCCCTTGCTGTAATATGGAGTCCCTGACCCTTTGCTGTTATATGCAGGTCCCTGACCCCTTTGCTGATAATATGGAGGTCCCTCACCCTTGCTGTTAAATGCCGGTCCCTGACCCCCATGCTTAGTATATGGAGGTCCCTGAACCTTGTGTAATATGGAGGTCCCTGACCCCTTGCTGTTATATGGAGGTCCCTGACCCCTTGCTGTAATATGGAGGTCCCTCACCCCTTGCTGTTGTATGCAGGTCCCTCACCCCTTGCTGTTGTATGCGGGGTCCTGACCATTGCTGTTATATGGAGGTCCCTGACCCTTGTGTAATATGGAGGTCCCTGACCCCTTGCTGTTATATGCAGGTCCCTGGCCCCTTTGCTGTTATATGGAGGTCCCTGACCCCTTGCTTTAATATGGAGGTCCCTGACCCCTTGCTGTTATATACAGGTCCCTGACCCCTTGCTGTTATATGGAGGTCCCTGACCCCTTGCTGTAATATTGAGGTCCCTGACCCCTTGCTGTTATATGCAGGTCCTACCCCTTGCTGTTATATGCAGGTCCCTGACCCCTGCTGTTCTATGGAGGACCTGACCCCTTGCTGTTCATGGAGGACCCTGACCCTTGCTGTATATGGAGGTCCCTGACCCCTTGTTGTAATATGGAGGTCCCTACCCCTGCTGTTGTAGCAGGTCCTCACCCCTTGCTGTGTATGGGGTCCCTGACCTTGCTGTTATATGGAGGTCCCTTGACCCTTGTGTATATGGAGGTCCCTGACCCCTTGCTGTTATATGCAGGTACCTGGCCCCTTTGTGTTATATGAGGTCCTGACCCCTTGCTTTAATATGGAGTCCCTGACCCTTGGTTATAACAGTCCTGACCCTTGCTGTTATATGGAGGTCCTGACCCTTGCTGTAATATGAGGTCTGACCCCTTGCTGGAATATGCCGGTCCTGACCCGCCTGTTATTGAAGGTCCCTGACCTTTGTTCTATGGAGGACCCTGACCCTGCTGTTCTATGAGGACCCTAACCCTTTGTATATGGAGGTCCCTGACCCATTGCTGTATATGGAGGGACCCTGATCTTGCTGTTCTATGGAGGACTCTGACCCCTTGCTGTTATATGGAGGTCCATGACCCTTTGCTGTTCTAGGCGGACCTGATCCCTTGCTGTTTATGGAGGACCCTGCCCTGCTGTTCTATGGAGGACCCTGACCCCTTGCTGTTCTATGGAGGACCCTGACCCCTTGCTGTTATATGGAGGTTCTGACCCCTTGCTGTTATATGGAGGACCCTGATCCCTTGCTGTTCTATGGAGGACTCTGACCCCTTGCTGTTATATGGAGGTCCCTGACCCCCTTGCTGTTATAGGAGGACCCTGATCCCTTGCTGTTCTATGGAGGACCCTGACCCCTTGCTGTTCTATGGAGGTCCTGACCCTTGTGGATATGAGGTCCCTGACCCCTTGCTGTATATGGAGGTCCCTGACCCTTGCTGTAATATGGAGGCCTCCCATGACCCCTTGCTGTTATATGCAGGTCCTGACCCCTTGCTGATTAGATTGGAGAGGTCCCTGACCCCCTTTGCTGTATATGGAGGTCCCTGACCCCTTGCTGTAATATGGAGGCCCTGACCCCTTGCTGTATATGGAGGTCCTGACCCCTTGCTATTATATGGAGGTCTGATCCCTTGTGTTTATGGAGGACCTGACCCTTGCTGTAATATGGAGGTCCCTGACCTCTGCTGTTAATTTAGGTCCCTGACCCCTGCGTAATAGGAGGTCCCACCCCTTGCTTTTAAATGCATGTCCTGACCCCTTGCTGTTATATGGAGGTCCCTGACCACCTTGCTGTAATATGGAGGTCCCTGACCCTTGCGTTATATGCGGTCCCTGACCCCTTGCGTTTAATATGGGAGGTCCTGACCCTTGCTGTAATATGGAGGTCCCTCACCCCTGCTGTTGTATGCAGGTCCCTCAACCTTGCGTTGTATCCAGGTCCCTGACCCCTTGCTGTTATATGGAGGTCCCTGACCCCTTGCTGTAATATGGAGGTCCCTGACCCTGCTGTTATATGCAGGTCCCTGACCCCTTGCTGTTTATGGAGGTCCCTGACCCATTCTGTAATAGGAGTACCCTGACCCCTTGCTGGAATATGGAGGTCCTGGCCCTTGCTGTTATATGGAGGTCCCTGACCCTTGCTGTATATGGAGGTCCCTGACCCCTTGCTGTTATATACAGGTCCTGACCCCTTGCTGTTATATGGAGGTCCCTGACCCCTTGTGTAATATGGAGGTCCCTGACCCTTCCTGTATTCTATGGAGGACCCTGACCCCTTGTGTTCTATGGAGGACCTGACCCCTTGCTGTAGATATGGAGTCCCGACCCCTTGTTTTTATATGGAGAGGACCTGATCCCTTGCTGTTCTATGGAGGACCTGACCTTGCTTTAATATGGAGGTCCCTGACCCCTTGCTGTTATAATGCAGGTCCCTGACCCTTGTGTATATTGAGGTCCATACCCTTGCTGTAATATAGAGGTCCTGACCCCTTGCTGTTATAGCAGTCCCTGAACCCTTGCTAAATATGAGGTCCTGACCCTTGCTGTAATGCAGGTCCTGACCCCTTGCTGTTATATGGAGGTCCCTGACCCCTTGCTGTATATGGGGGTCCCTGACCCCTGCTGTAATATGGAGGTCCCTGACCCCTTGCTGTATATGGAGGTCCCGACCCTTGCTGTAATATGAGGTCTGACCCCTTGCTGTTATATGCAGGTCCCTGACCCCTTGCTGAAAATGGAGGTCCCTGACCCCTTGCTGTTATATGGAGGTCCCTGACCCCTTGATATTATATGGAGGTCCCTGACCCCTTGCTATTATATGGAGGTCCCTGACCTCTTGCTGTTATATGGAGGTTCCTGACCCCTTGCTGTTATATGGAGGTTCCTGACCCCTTGCTGTTATATGGAGGTCCCTGACCCTGTTTGGAATGGTGGAGGTCCCTGACCCTTGCTGTTATATGGAGGTCCCTGACCCTTATATGGAGGTCCCTGACCCCTTGCTGTTACATGGAGGACCTTGACCCCTTGCTGTAATATGGAGGTTCACCGATCCCTTTGCTTTAATATGGAGGTCCCCGACCCCTTGCTGTTAAATGTAGGTCCCCGACCCCTTGCTGTTAAAGTAGGTCCTGACCCCTTGCTGTTATATGGAGATCCCTGACCCCTTGCTAAATTATGGAGGTCTCTGACCCCTTGCTGTTATATGGAGATCCCTGACCCTTGCTGTTATATGGAGGTCCCTGACCCCTTGCTGTTATATGGAGGTACCCTGATCCCTGCTGTTATGGACCTGACCCCTTGATGTTATATGAGGTCCCTGACCCCGTGTTATATGGAGGTCCTGACTCCTTGCGTTATATGGAGGTCCTGACTCCTTGCTGTTAATGGAGGTCCAATGACCTCTTGCTGTATATGGAGGTCCTGACCTTGCTGTAAGTAGGTCCCGACCCCCTTGTAATATGGAGGTCCTGACCTTGTGTTATATGGAGGTCCCTGACTCTTTTGCTGTTATATAGAGGTCCTAATCCTTGCTGTAATATGGAGGTCCCTGACCCCTGCTGTTATATGCAGGTCCGACCCTTGTGTATGCAGGTCCCTGACCTTGCTGTATATGAGGTCCCTGACCCCTTGTGTTATATGGAGGACCCTGACCCCTTGCGTTTCTATGGAGGACTGACCCTGCTGTTAAATGGAGGTCCCTGACCACTTGCTGTTATATGGAGGACCTGACCTGCTGTTATGGGGACCCTGACCATTGCTGTTCTATGGAGGACCCTGACCCCTGTGTTGTTATATGGAGGTCCCTGACCCCTTGCTGTATATGGAGGTCCCTCACCCCTTGCTGTTTATGCAGGTCCCTGACCCCTTGGTTATATTGAGGTCCAAACCCTTGCTGTAATATAGAGGTCCCTGACCCCTTGCTGAAAATGGAGGTCCCTGAACCCTTGCTGATATATAGAGTCCCTTACCCTTGCTGTTATATGGAGGTCCCTGACCCTTGCTGTAATATGGAGGTCCCTCACCCTGCTGTTATATGCAGGTCCCTGACCCTTGCTGTTATATTGAGGTCCCTAACCCTGCTGTATATAGAGTCCCTGACCCCTTGCTGTTTTATGGAGGACCCTGACCCTTGCTGTATAGGAGGTCCTGACCCCTTGCTGTTATATGGAGGCCCTGACCCTGCTGTTATATGGAGGTCCCTGACCTTGTGTTATATGGAGGTCCCTGACCCTGCTGTATATGGAGGTCCCTGACCCTTGCTGATATGGAGGGTCCCTGACCCCTTGCTTTTATATGGAGGACCCTGATCCCTTGCTGTTCTATTGAGGAACGACCTTGCTGTTATATGGAGGACCCTGACCCCTTGTGTGTATATGGAGGTCCCTGACCCTTGCTGAATAGGAGGTCCCTGACCCATTTGAGATATGGAGGTCCCTAACCCCTTGCTGTTATATGAGGTCCCTGACCCCTTGCTGTTATATGGAGGTCCCTGACCCCTTGCTGTAATATGGAGGTCCCTGACCCCTTGCTGTAATATGGAGGTCCCTGACCCCTTGCTGTTATATGCAGGTCCCTGACCCCTTGCTGTTATATGGAGGTCCCTGACCCTTGCTGTAATATGGAAGTGCCCTGAACCCTCTGATGTGAAAATGAGGTCCCTGGACCCTTGCTGATATATAGAGGTCCGACCCCTTGCTGTTATATGGAGGTCCCTACTCTTTGTTTGGGGTTCTGACCCTTGCTGTTATATGGAGGTCCCTGACCCCTTGCTATTATATGGAGATCCCTGACCTCTTGCTGTTATATGGAGGTTCCTGACCCCTTGCTGTTATATGGAGATCCCTGACCCCTTGCTTTAATGTGGAGGTCCCAGACCTTGCTGTTATATGAGGTCCCTGCCCCTGCTTGTATATGGAGGTCCTGACCCCTTGCTGTTACATGGAGGACCTTGACCCCTTGCTGTAATATGGAGTTCACCGATCCCTTTGCTGTAATATGAAGGTCCCCGACCCCTTGCTGTTAAATGTAGGTCCCCGACCCCTTGCTGTTATATGGAGGACCCTGACCCCTTGCTGTTATATGGAGGTCCCTGACCCCTTGCTGAAAATGGAGGTCCCTGACCCCTTGCTGATATATAGAGGTCCCTGACCCCTTGCTGTTATATGGAGGTCCCTTACCTCTGCTGTTATATGGAGGTTCCTGACCCCTTGCTGTTATATGGAGGTCCCTGACCCCTTGCTATTATATGGAGATCCCTGACCTCTTGCTGTTATATGGAGGTTCCGACCCCTTGTGTTATATGGAGGTCCCTGACCCCTTGCTGTAATGTGGAGGTCCCAGACCCCTTGCTGTTATATGGAGGTCCCTGACCCCTTGCTTGTTATATGGAGGTCCCTGACCCCTTGCTGTTACATGGAGGACCTTGACCCCTTGCTGTAATATGGAGTTCACCGATCCCTTTGCTGTAATATGAAGGTCCCCGACCCTTTGCTGTAATATGAAGGTCCCCGACCCCTTGCTGTTAAATGTAGGTCCCCGACCCCTTGCTGTTATATGGAGGTCCCTGACCCCTTGCTGTTATATGGAGGTCCCTGACCCCTTGCTGTTATATGGAGGTCCCGACCCTGGCTGTACATGAGGACCTTGACCCCTTGGCTGTAATATGGAGGCCCTGACCCTTGCTGTAATATGGAGGTCCCTGACCCCTGCTAAAATTAGGAGGTCTTGACCCCTTGTGTATATGGAGGTCCCTGACCCCTTGCTGTTACATGGAGGACCTTGACCCCTTGCTGTAATATGGAGGTCCCTGACCCCTTGCTGTAATATGGAGGTCCCTGACCCCTTGCTAAATTATGGAGGTCTCTGACCCCTTGCTGTTATATGGAGGTCCCTGACCCCTTGCTAAATTATGGAGGTCGCTGACCCCTTGCTGTTATATGGAGGTCCCTGACCACTTGCTGTTATATGGAGGTCCCTGACCCCTTGCTGTTATATGAGGTCCTGATCCCTTGCTGTAATATGGAGGTCCCTGACCTGTTTATATGCAGGTCCTGACCCTTGCTGGATATGGAGTCCCTGACTCCTTGCTGTTATATGGAGGTCCCTGACCCTTGCTGTAATATGGAGGTCTCTGACCCCTTGCTGTTATATGGAGGTCCCTGACCCCTTGCTGTTATATGGAGGGACCCTGACCCCTTGCTGTAATATGGAGGTCCCTGACCCCTTGCTGTTATATGGAGGTCCTGACCCCTTGCTGTTATATAGAGGTCCTTAATCCCTTGCTGTAATACGGAGGTCCCTGACCCCTTGCTGTTATATGCAGGTCCCTGACCCCTTGCTGTTATATGCAGGTCCCTGACCCCTTGCTATTATATGGAGGTCCATGACCCCTTGCTGTTATATGGAGGTCCCTGACCCCTTGCTGTTATATGGAGGTCCCTGACCCCTTGCTCTTATAGGTTCACAGTACAATGCTTGCTTTGTTTGTCCTGCTGTTGCTGTGATAGGAGGATAAAGCCGTCAATCATGCGTAAAGCAGAAATGTGATGTAACAATGTCATGTGACCACACAGTCTAATCCTATAGATGATTGAGTACAATCCAGTCCACCATGGAGATAACAGTTGGTTTGTAGGAAACTAATCCTTTCTCTAAATTTATCAGTATGTGTGGGACAGATTTTATACTATGGGGGAGCGCCATATTGCTTGTTACAGTTAATCCTATAGATGATTGAGTACAATCCATTCAGCATGGAGATAACAGTTGGTTGGTAGGAAACTAATTCTTTCTCTATAATGTATCAGTAATGTGGGGACAGATTTCTATACTATGGGGGGGACTGCCATATTGCTTGGTTACGTCTAATCCTATAGATGATTGAGTACAATCCAGTCCAGCATGGAGATAACAGTTGGTTGTAGGAAACTAATCCTTTCTCTATAATTTATCAGTAATGTGTGGGACGGATTTCTATACTATGGGGGAGCTGCCATATTGTTGTTACAGTCTAATCCTATGATGATTGAGTACAATCAAGTCCAGCCTGGAGAAACAGTTGGTGGTAGGAAACTAATCCTTTCTCTATAATTTATCAGTAATGTGGGACAGATTTCTATACTATAGGGGAGCTGCCATATTGCTTGTTACAGTCTAATCCTATAGATGATTGAGTACAATCCAGTCCAGCATGGGAGATACAGTTGGTGTGTAGGACTAATCCTTTCTCATAATTATCAGTAATGTGTGGGACAGATTTCTTATACTTAGGGGAGCTGCCTATTGCTTTACGTCTAATCCTATAGTGACTGAGTACAATCCAGTCCAGCATGATGAGATAACAGTTGGTTTGTAGGAAACTAATCCTTTCTCTATAATTATCAGTAATGTGTGGGACAGATTTCTATACTATGGGGAGCTGCCATATTGCTTGTACAGTCTAATCCTATGATGATTGAGTACAATCCAGTCCAGCATGGAGATAAACAGTTGGTTTGTAGGAAAAAAATCCTTTCTTTATAATTTATCAGTAACGTGTGGGACAGATTTTATACTATGGGGAGCTGCCATATGCTTGTTACAGTCTAATCTATAGATGATTGAGTACAATCCAGTCCAGCATGGAGATAACAGTTGGTTTGTAGGAAACTATTCCTTTCTCTATAATTTATCAGTAATGTGTGGGACAGATTTCTATACTATGGGGGTGCTGCCATATTGCTTGTTACAGTCTAATCCTATAGATGATTGAGTACAATCCAGTCCAGCATGGAGATAACAGTTGGTTGTAGGAAACTAATCCTTTCTCTAATATTATCAGTAATGTGTGGGACAGATTTCTATACTATGGGGGAGCTGCCATATTGTTGTTACAGTCTAATTTATAGATGATTAAATACAATCCAGTCCAGCATGGAGATAACAGTTGGTGTGTAGGAAACTAACTTTCTCTATTTTTAGTAATGTGTGGGACAGATTTCTATACTATGGGAGGGGGCTGCCATATGCTTGTTACAGTCTAATCCTATAGATGTATAAGTACAATCCAGTCCAGCATGGAGATAACAGTGGTGTGTTAGGAAACTCCTTTCTCATAATTTATCAGTAATGTGTGGGACAGAGTTTTCTTACTTGGGGAGCTGCCTATTGCTTATACAGTCTAATCCTATAGATGATTGAGTACAATCCAGTCCAGATGGGATAACAGTTGGTTGGTAGGAAACTAATCCTTTCTCTATAATTTATCAGTAATGTGTGGGAAAGATTTCTATAACTATGGGGGAGCTGCCATATTGCTTGTTACAGTCTAATCCTATAGATGATTGAGTACAATCCAGTCCAGCATGGAGATAACAGTTGGTGTGTAGGAAACTAATCCTTTCTCTTATATGTATCGTATGTGTGGGACAGATTATTATATTGGGGAGCTGCCATATGCTTATTACAGTCTACTATAGATGATTGAGTTACAATCCAGTCCAGATGGAGATAAACAGTTGGTGTGTAGGAAACTAATCCTTTCTCTATAATTTATCAGTAATGTGTGGGACAGATTTCTATATCTATGGGGTGTGCCATATTGCTTGTTACAGTTAATCTATAGATGATTGAGTACAATCCAGTCCAGCATGAGATAACAGTTGGTGTGTAGGAAACTAATCTTTCTCTATAATTTTCAGTAATGTGGGGACAGTTTCTATATATAGGGGAGCTGCCATATTGCCTGTTACAGTCTAATCCTATAGATGACTGAGTACAATCCAGTCCAGCATGGAGATAACAGTTGGTTTGTAGGAAAACTAATCCTTCTCTATAATTTATCAGTAATGTGTGGGACAGATTTCTATACTATGGGGGCTGCCTATGAGCTTGTTACAGTCTAATCCTATAGATGATTGAGTACAATCCAGTCCAGCATGGAGATAACAGTTGGTTTGTAGGAAACTAATCCTTTCTCTATGATGTATCAGTAACGTGTGGGACAGATTTCTATACTATGGGGGTGCTGCCATTGCTTGTACAGTCTAATCCTATAGATGATTGAGTACAATCCAGTCCAGCATGAGAGATAACAGTTGGTTTGTAGGAAACTAATCTTTCTCTATAATTTATCAGTAATGTGTGGGACAGATTTCTATACTAGGGGGAGCTGCCATATTGCTTGTTACAGTCTTACCTATAGATGATTAAGGACAATCCAGTCCAGCATGGAGATAACAGTTGGTTTGTAGGAAACTAATCCTTTCTCATGATGTATCAGTAACGGGTGGGACAGATTTCTATACTATGGGGGTGCTGCCATAGCTTGTTACAGTGTCTAATCCTATAGATGATTGAGTACAATCCAGTCCAGCATGGAGATAACAGTGGTTGGTAGGAAACTAATCCTTTCTCTATGATGTATCAGTAACGTGTGGGACAGATTTCTATACTATGGGGGTGCTGCCATATTGCTTGTTACAGTCTAATCCTATAGATGATTGAGTACAATCCGTCCAGCATGGAGATAACAGTTGGTTTGTAGGAAACTAATCCTTTCTCTATAATTATCAGTAATGTGTGGACAGATTTCTATACTATGGAGAGCTGCCAATTGCTTGTTACAGTCAATCCTATAGATGATTGAGTACAATCCAGTCCAGCATGGAGAGAAACAGTTGGTGGTGGTAGGAAAACTAATCCTCTCTCTATAATTTATCAGTAATGTGGGGACAGATTTCTATACATGGGGAGCTGCCATATTACTTGTTACAGTCTAATCCTATAGATGATTGAGTACAATCCAGTCCAGCATGGAGATAACAGTTGGTTGGTAGGAAAAATAATCCTTTCTCTATCATTATCCGTAAGTGTGGGACAGATTTTATACTATGGGGGAGCTGCCATATTGCTTGTTACAGTCTAATCCTATAGATGATTGAGTACAATCCAGTCCAGCATGGAGATAACAGTTGGTTTGTAGGAAACTAATCTTCTCTCTATAATTTATCAGTAATGTGTGGACAGATTTCTATACTATGGGGAGCTGCCATATTGCTTGTTACAGTTAATCTATAGATGATTGAGTACAATCCAGTCCAGTATGAAGAAACAGTTGGTTGGTAGGAAACTAATCCTTTCTCTATAATTTATCAGTAATGTGTGGGACAGATTTCTATACTATGGGGGAGCTGCCCTATTGCTGTTACAGTCTAATCCTATAGATGATTGAGTACACTCCAGTCCAGCATGGAGATAACAGTTGGTGTGTAGGAAATAATCCTTTCTCTATAATGTATCAGTAATGTGTGGGACAGATTCTATACTATGGGGAGCTGCCATATGCTTATTACAGTCTAATCCTATAGATGATTGAGTACAATCCAGTCCAGCATGGAGATAACAGTTGGTGTGTAGGAAACTAATCCTTTCTATAATTTATCAGTAATGTGTGGGAGAGAAGTTTCTATACTTGGGGGTGCTGCCATATTGCTTGTTAGTCTAATCCTATAGATGATTGAGTACCAATCAGTCCAGCATGGAGATAACAGTTGGTGGTGTAGGAAACTAATCCTTTCTCTATAATTTATCAGTAATGTGGGACAGATTTCTATACTATAGGGGAGCTGCCATATTGCTTGTTACAGTCTATCAATCCTATAGATGACTGAGTACAATCCAGTCCAGCATGGAGATAACAGTTGGTTTGTAGGAAACTAATCCTTTCTCTATAATTTATCAGTAATGTGTGGGACGATTTCTATTACTATGGGGGAGCTGCCATATTGTTGTTACAGTCTAATTATAGATGATTGAGTACAATCCAGTCCAGCATGGAGGTAACAGTTGGTTTGTAGGAAACTATCCTTTCTCTATGATGTATCAGTAACGTGTGGGACAGATTTCTATACTATGGGGTGCTGCCATATTGCTGTTACAGTCTAATCCTATAGATGATTGAGTACAATCCAGTCCAGCATGGAGAAACAGTTGGTTTGTAGGAAACTAATCCTTTCTCTATATTATCAGTAATGTGTGGGACAGATTTCTATACTATGGGGAGCTGCCAAATTGCTTGTTACAGTCTTATCTTAGATGTTAAGTACAATCCAGTCCAGCATGGAGATAACAGTTGGTTGTAGGAAACTAATCCTTCTCTTATGATGTATCAGGAACGTGTGGGACAGATTTCTATACTATGGGGTGCTGCCATATGCTTGTTACAGTCTAATCCTATAGATGATTGAGTACAATCCAGTCCCGCATGGAGGATAACAGTTGGTTGGTGGAAACTAATCCTTCTATGATGTATCAGTAACGTGTGGGACAGATTTCTATACTATGGGGGGTGCCATATTGCTTGTTACAGTCTAATCCTATAGATGATTGAGTACAATCCAGTCCAGCATGGAGATAACAGTTGGTTTGTAGGAAACTAATCCTTTCTCTATAATTATCAGTAATGTGTGGGACAGATTTTATACTATGGGAGCTGCCATATTGCTGTTACAGTCTAATCCTATAGATGATTGAGTACAATCCAGGCAGCATGGAGAAAGTTGGTTGGTAGGAAACTAATCCTCTCTCTATAATTATCAGTAATGTGTGGGACAGATTTCTATACTATGGGGAGCTGCCATATACTTGTACAGTCTAATCATAGATGATTGGTACAATCCAGTCCAGCATGGAGATAACAGTTGGTTGGTAGGAAACTATCCTTTCTCTATCATTTATCAGTAATGTGTGGGACAGATTTCTATACTATGGGGGAGCTGCCATATTGCTTGTTACAGTCTAATCCTATAGATGATGAGTACAATCCAGTCCAGCATGGAGATAACAGTTGGTTTGTAGGAAACTATCCTTCTCTATAATTTACAGTAATGGTGGGACAGATTTCTATACTATGGGGAGCTGCCATATTGCTTGTTACAGTCTCCTATAGATGATTGAGTACAATCCAGTCCAGTAGTATGAAGTAACAGTTGGTTGGTGGAAACTAATCCTTTCTCTATATTTATCAGTAATGTGTGGGACAGATTTCTATACTATGGGGGAGCTGCCATATTGCTTGTTACAGTCTAATCCTATAGAGTGTGAGTGACAATCCAGTCCAGCATGGAGATAACAGTTGGTTGGTAGGAAACATAATCCTTTCTCTAAATTTATCAGTAAGTGTGTGACAGATTTCTATCTATGGGGGAGCTGCCATATTGCTTGTTACAGTCTAATCATAGATGATTGAGTAGCAATCCCGTCCAGCATGGGAGATAACAGTTGGTTGGTAGGAACTACTCCTTCTCTTAATTTATCAGTAATGTGTGGGACAGATTTCTATACTATGGGGGAGCTGCCATATTGTGTTACAGTCTAATCCTATAGATGATTGAGTACAATCCAGTCCAGCATGGAGAGAAACAGTTGGGTGGTAGGAAAACTATCCTTCTCTATAATTATCAGTAATGTGTGGGACAGGATTGTCCATTGTTCATTGCTCCTGACATCCTGTCCAGCCAGAGGGTAAAGACTACATGTCCCAGGGAGCCTTGCACAGGAGTGAGGCGGAGCCTGAGGACAGGAAGTAGGAGCCAGATTGGGATCCAGTGGGAGGATTTAGTGAGGCTGTTCCGTTCCCAGAGGACATGGTACAAGCAGTGTGAGTCTTATTCCACCCACTAAACATGGAGACAAGGAGGGTAAGACTGTGGGGATTGGGATAAAACGCACAAGAAATTGATGAAGGTTTGAGCTATAAAGTACTTACCTCCATACCTTCTCACCATGGAAGATCCCACTCAGGGGCCTTTCCTTTTCCTGTATTAAACTCAGTTTCAGTTTGTTGTTCTGACATTTCCCCTTCCCTGTCGGTACTTTTACATTAATTACATTTCCTGCCCCTGTGGATTCCCCCCTATGGTGTAGGAATATAAATCATCCATATTGGAATTGTACAAGGTCTGGGCTGGTGCAGAGAGATTCGCTGATTGACACTTTCCTAGTAGCAGTGTTGTAGTGTCCGTCTATACGTCTGGGTATCGAAATCATTTCTTGCGTTCCAATCCATAAACATGTGTTGCTGTTGGGGTGAAACACAAACATGGATCTGAGCTGTGAAAACTGGAGGTTTATTGCAAACACGCATGTACACATTTGCACTTGAGGAAGGATATGTGGGTCTGAAACATGTAGCGACGCTGTTTTGCAGAGTTTTGCAAACATATTTTGTGGCCATATTACGAAGCCACACTAGTGTGTGCTTTTAAAAGTGAATCGGATGTATTTTAAAGTGCTTCAATGTGGTAGACTAAATGATGGAGGTAGAAACATTATTTTTTTAAAAAAAAACTATTTGACACTATGACATTTCATAACCATAGGGGCTTTACTAAATAAAATAGATTGAGTCCGGAGACGGACCTTACGGTGCAGCCACAAATGACACATGTCTCCTTTAGAGTTAGTTTGGTGGCAGTTTTGTGTGAGCATTGATGGAAGTGGGGTCAGGTTTATTGAGGACAGGGGGGAGAACAAGATTTACAGGGCTGTTATATTTATACTGATTTCTATTTGGATGTCTTGCCGTTTCCAGCTACCATAAACATCTGACAGGATAAGTACTGTATATCAATTTTCAATATATTGATTTAAAGCAGCTCATAAGAAGCAAATGAGTACTCAACTATAAGTCTCTGCCAACAGTAGTGAGAGACTTAAGGTGATACAAGAATAAGTCTTAATAATTAGACTTTGTTGGACACTACATAATAACTTGTCTACAAAAATGGTGTATGGACTCCAGCTTTTTTGTTTTTAAATAGTGATGTTAATTATTGAATTTCTATATTGTTTTGATGGGAGGGCCAGCCTTAATGTACATTATTAGATAGCTGATGTCATTTCAAGGGTCATATTCCCGACTTTATGTTGGAATAAGTGATCTTTTTAGATTTAACATTTGATTGGGGTTTGTTGTTTTGGTTTTTAGATTGATTATAGTACTGTCCTTACCAGACAGTCGTTTATGTGATGAGGGGACCTGACTATTACCCCATTGATTCAATAATTTAGTTTAGGAGGGCATACCTATATATGAGACTATTGAGGAGTTGATGGCCAGTCTCTGTGTGCACCCACACATATGGCATACCATTTGATTCAGGACCTGCGGGAGATTGATATTTAGTGAAGGTTTTTTCATTTCTTGGGATTGGCATGATTTTTAACTTTGAAACTAGTTTTTCCTATTTTTTTAATAGAAAATCTGCAAAATTCTATGAAGATCTGGTGCCACACCATTGGTGGTATGCATGAAAGAATGGCTCTGTTGCATAGTGAATATATAGATTCCAAGAATATATATAGTTTTGAGGGGTATTGTTGAGTTAGAGGGGTGTTTAGTTTGAAAATCTGAGAAGTGCTGTTTTGGGACTGCACAATGGTTCACTTTGTGACTAGTGGCTTTACCTATGTGTGTGTATCTATGCATATGGCAAACCGATTCAGGGCATTTGGGAGATTGATATTTGATAAGTTTTTTAACATATATGGGAATTTGCCATGATTTTTAACTTTGAAATTTATTTTTACATTTTCCAAAAAATCTGGTAAAAGTGCAAATTTCTACAAAGAACTGCGCCCACACCATTGATGGTATGATGACAAACTACAGCGTTACATAGCTGAAGGTGTGTAGATTCCAGATGATATAGTTTGTGGGTTATTTCTACGTTACTGGAGCGTTTTGTGGTTAAAAACTGTGCAGACTGTTCAAATTCAGAGTTGGCTGAATATTTTCACGTTTCTGAGCCATTGTGCATTGTCTCACTTGTGGCTAGTCACTTCCATGTCCACGTGTCTACTAAATGCATATGGCATACCGTTTAATTCAGAGCATTTGGACTTGAAAAAAATTTTTTCTTACATAACATGTAAATTGCCACGTTGGTAGCTGTAGATTCAAGAATATATAGTTTTGGAGGGTATTGTATATAGAGGGGTGGAAAAAAATAAAAAATCTGAAAAATTCTGTAATTGGGAATGTACTGTGCATTGTCTCTTTGTGGCTGTTGCTTCCACGTCCGAATGTTTAACCATACCTGTGGCATACGTTTGATTCAGGACATTTGGGAGATTGATATTTGGTAACTTTTTTTATTCCATGGGGCTTGGAATGATTTCTACCTTTTGAATGGTTTATGTTATTTTTTTAGAAAATCTGCTAAAAGAACTGCACCCACACACATGATGGGTTTAATGAAGTTCAAATACAAGAGCTGGCTAAATTTTTTTGCTGTTACTGCCATTTGACATTGGTCCCCTTTTGGTTAGTTGGTAGCCAGTCTCTGGTACACCCATGAATGTGGCATACCGTTTTATTCGGGAGGGGTTAGGGTTCATGTTTGAGATGCTTTAGAACTTTGCTTTCCAGTTTTAGCTTACCACGCTCGTCGCTCCCCCGGCGCTTAGATTGACAGGTCCGAGGGACCTTGTCTTCTATCGCATAGATCGCAAGTAAGAAGTTTCTTACACTCTCCCCCTGAAAGTATGAGTGGAGATACCCTTTAATAAAGTAATGGTGCTATTTGCCCCAACCAATCAGATCTTATTAACATTTGAAAGCTACTAATTTGCCCCAACCAATCTGATTGGTTGGGGCAAAAGCACCATTTTAACAATAAGAACTTTTGAGTTTTTATTGAGCCAATTGAGGGCAAAATCCCCAAAATTTTCCGACACGTCGAAAATGTGAAATTCTGCTGGCACTGAAAGGGTTAACCCGGGATTTACAGCGTTTAATAGATGGATCCATTTTGCCTCTTTCTTTTTTCAATAACTTCTATCCCAATCTCTATCTCTACTTGTTCCCTTGACCTGAGTCACTTGGTGCTTATTTTTCTGGAAGTATCTGCTTATGGGCATCTCCTATCTGGATACTGTTTCATTATTAAGGAAAGGCGGTAAAGGGATTAGTTAAATTTGAAACAGCAAGTAACATTAGGTAACTCCAACAGCACCAAAGAGAAAAATGGTCAATAAATGAATTGAATAAGAGCAAATTAAATTATATGGTACTAGCAAAAGTGTGCGTTGGTGCACAATGGAAATTGTGTGTGTACGTTTTGCTGTGTGTGGATATAGTGGATATAGAATCTTTACACAGGTATATTTTAAACTGTTACTCAGTCACCAGCTTCCAGAGAAACCAAATAGCATAACTCTGCTAACTGAGAGTAGACCCAGGCAATCCTGCTACTGATGTGGTAGAAACTAAACATGCTAGGTTAATAATAGTATTCAACACTGCAAGTGGTAATGGTACCTCATATTAAACAGAAGGTACCTCACAGATATTGTTTATTATAATAGCATTGCCCTAATAATCTAACGTATAAAAAACATTTCTCATTCCCAGTTTCCTAAAGAAATGGATATATACTTTATATACTCTTTTTTTACAGATCTAATTGAGAAAAAAGTAGCTTCAGAGCAATTTTTAATAACTGATAATGCTTTTTTATTTCAGTATTACAGTAAATCCTTGGTATACCTGCCGGCTTTACCACCAAGCAAAAGGTAAAGACTTGCAAGCAAGCACTTCATCCCAACCATTAATAGTGGCTGCCAATTCAAATTGTTCTAGCCAATCAGTCACCTCCCTAGTTACCCTATCAAATGGATCAGGTTTAAAATAGGTTGGCAATTGGGCCTGGTAGCTACGGAGTCTAATTGGGGAATTCCATCTGCAGGTACAAGGACAGGAGGATTTTAAATCAATACGTTCAGTAGCAGCCTCCCTAGCTATACAAGAGAACAAATATACGAAAGAAAACAGGGAGATAAATGGTATTACCAGCACCGCTGCCACAATTTGTACCAGATCACTGCTTTATGGAGGATTGGGTTAGCATGGCACACAGTGGGTTACTGGTGTGTGGCACAAAGCAGGCAGTGCACAATAAACAGGTTCCCCGCCATAACATGTGCAGTAATAGGGGTGTCCCTGTCTATGGGCACCACTTTGAATAGTGACCTGGCCTGTATATGTGTGTGTCCTTGTAAGTTGTGTACACTTACTGTTATCTCAGAGTTTGTATCCAATAAGGTAACTTGTCTGTCCAGTTATCTGTCCTCCCAACAGGTGGTAACATGATCTTACACACAGGATCTTGTGTTGCAGTCAATATCTCTCAAAGAACACACCCACATCTACTTTCACTTCTCTCCTTCTACCATAGAGAGCAGGGATGTCTTGTCTTGTATTACTCAGTGACACCACATGCAGGCTGGGGTGGTATATAAGGAGCCTTGGTGTATGTCCATTACAATACACATACACGCTGTGTAGCAGACAAACCTTTTTTGTATTACCTTCCTTTCATATGGAGCGACACCAGGGTGTGGTTTAAGCTGCCATTTGACCATTCCATTTTGAAATAGGGATCTCGGCTGTAAGTAAGTTTATGTATTTGTCTTGACCTAATATAAGTCAGTGCTATTCTTATACATTTACTGGTGGTCATTAAATTGTAATAGTGAGATAGTACACACATACATATACACCTCCTATGTGAATATCCTATACCCCCACCACATTGGTAGCTACTAACTCATGCAATCTCCTATGAAGATATAATTATATTATATAATATATAGGATGATATAAAATCTAACGGGAGATTCAATAAGTTCTTATCACTAAAAATGGTGCTAATTTTGCCCCCCCCAATCGCTCTATTTAACTTGAAGCAACATCTGATTGGCTGGGGCAAATTAGCACCATTTTTACAACAAGATCTGTTATTACATCTCCTTGTAAATGTTTTATGTTTCTATTAGCAGGCAATACTGCCACCAAGTGGAATCTTTTTTTACAAGTATAAACTTGATGGCTTGAAAGACAGCTTTTAATGTGAATTTGTGTTTGTGCTGCGATTTTAAAATTCAATGCCAATGATGAAGACATTGTTATTTTTTACTACCCTTAAATATGTCACATGCATTAAAGGTAGGTCAGTTGTGTGTGTGTGTGTGCTCGTATCAGGTTGGTGGATAAATATTAACTTTTTGATGATTGGTCAAATTTATTGTTTTTTTTACTATAGTTACCTTTAAATTGGCTTCCATGGAAATGGAAGGGTGGGTCAGTGGTGTGTGTGTACCGTGATCAGTTTGGAAGTTAAAAAAACAAACTTGATTTTTGAACAAATTAGTTTTTTTGACTATAGTTACCCTTTAGTGTGGCTGTCATAGTAATGGATAAGTAGATCAGTTGGTGTGTGGACCTGTGTCAGGTTGGGGGGTTAAAAAAAACTCTGATTATTGATCAAAATTTGCTTTTTTGACTTTAGTTTCCCTTTAAGTATGGCTGCCACATTTATTTTACTGTGGCAGCCATACTTAAAGGGTAACTAAGTCAAAAGCAAATTTTGATCAATAATCAAGAGTTTGTTTTTTTAACCCCAATGAAATCCAACAAAGAATAAAACGAGGAAGAAGAGAACAAATAGAACAGGAATTTGTTTTTTCAAGCCAAATTAATTACAGAGACGTTAACAATATGATTCAGTATGGTCACTTTAACACTTGATGGCTTTTTTAATGTTTCAATAAAATGATACATTTTGATCAACTTTTAACTCACAGAAGGTTAATCTTAGCTTTTTAAATGGCACCTGTGTTTATATTCTGATATTGTCTATTGTATAAAAAACACTATGGACACTTTTAAATAGACTATGAACGCTATATGGACTAAATGGTTTTTAACACTATCACAGTACCATTATGGATTACTATGGACACTTTAATATGGACTATTTCTACACTTTAAAATGGATTTGTACAATTGGATTAAGCCACATCCCATGAAGAAGAGGGAGGAGTATTGGTCTATTTAAATGGGCTTGGGGAGTTGTTTGTTTTCCTGATGAGAACAAATGTGAGAAATTGTGCTACGTGGAGATGACACGGTTTGCACCTACCAACTATAGTGGCAAATTGCCATCCAGTGTGCCTGGCCCATCTTGTTTGTGGGGATTTGTGACAATCTCCAGACAGTCTGGACCCAGGATTTACTCCATTGGGATAGAATAGAAACCATCTGTTTCATAACATCATTCAATAGGTCACAGCAACCACCAGTAACATCTAGGGAACATCTGCTTCATTCTGTTTCTGTCACTCAATTCTCTAGCCCCTCCCTCCCCCACCAGAGCTGTCACTCACTACTGGGTGACCTACGTGTCCTCTCTGTAACCAGACTGAGCAGTGAGAAAACCCATTGTTACCCCACTAGGAAGGAGGCTGCAGAACCAGGAAATGTTATAATGTCAGATGTATCCTGATTGATATTCAGGTATTAAAGTGAGAAGTCACAATAGGGCTGGGACAAGATAAACTATCCATATGTTATGACTCTAATATAAATAAGAGACATTTCTATAATACATGGGAACATGCCACCTAGTGGTAGGACATGCATAGATAAAACACACATAGAGAAACACCTTCTATATAAATATATACTGAGCAGTAATCAAACATAAGAATATAAAATATAAAGCCACCAACCCAGAACTACATATGATTCGTTTAATGAAATCTATATTTTCCATCTATAACAATGCTAAGGGTGCGCTCCCAGTACAAACAACACACCATAAGGGCTAAACCCCCAACCTTAATATATATGGACATCCCAGTACCGAGTGTAAAATAATAGCTGGGATGTAAGGGAAAGTCATCCTGAGACAAATAACTAGATAAATCCAATATTTAATGTAGTATTTATCTATATATACACACAGCACAGAAAGAGATCAGTCTAACACACTTTGTGTAGTGATTCCACTCCATGTGTATTACAGATTTTATTGAAAACAGTAGAAAAAAAATACACTTACTGTTCCTTTAATTAATAGAAAAAGACTGTAATAAGGAATCATTTATCTGTTCTGGATCGTGCTTTAATGTGTTTATTGGATGTGGTCGGTCATATAACATGTCTCTGTCCATTTAATTCAGAGGAGCTTTAACATTAATCCCACCCCAGGACCTAATGGGGATCTCAGAGGAAGCGACTGACCCAGTGATGGGGAACAAGGATAAAAACCATCTGAATGAGAGATCCTGAACTCCACACTGGAGATTATCCACCTGCTGACTGGGGAGGTGAGGGGCTCTGTGAGTGGTCAGGGGGGTGGGGATTATTTGGAATAGTTCTACCTATGTCCATAGAGTTGATAGTTATTTCTCTTGGGGCAGTGGCTCCTATTAGCTATGGGCCCCTTCCTGTACAGAGATAATTCTCTCTCCCTCCCAATCCCAGGACTACATTGTATGAAGAAGTCTGGGGATGGGTCCCACCGAGCTGCACTGACTGTATGTTGGAAGGATCCTGCAGGCTCCATCCCCCAACTGTGTCCCATTCGTCTCGCTCCGTCATACAGAAGGAAAATGCAGAAGATCCTGGACCTCATCTCCAACCTATCCACCTGCTGACTGGAGAGGTGGGTGTGTCCCAATCCGTGATTGGTTAGTAACAGTGGATGATAATCCGTCCTCTGTCTGGGTGGTGACTGTAACATGTGTTCAGGTTGCCATAAGGTGTGAGGATGTTTCCATCTATTTTTCCATGGAGGAGGGAGTATTTAAAGGGAAACAAGACCCTTTACAGGGAAGTGATAAAGGAGAATCACCGGCAGATCACCCACTGGTGAGTTGTTTACAGGACAATTATCAGAACCTTACATTTAACTGATGTATTGACATAAACCGCACATAATCTGTCTAGTAAAAAAAGAGGGGTGATCTATTTATCTAGATACATTGCAGATATTCAATATCATAATAATAAGTATTTATCTACCGAAGTCGAAGCCGAAGTACCTATTTTTACCTGAAAATTTGTAAAAAATGATGACTCGAGTATAAGTCGAGGGTAGAAATTATACACACTACTGCCTTCTGATTTGTGTTGTTTTTAAGCTTTAGTTGCCCTTTAAATGGACAGCAGAATTCCCATACATGAATCCCATACATTAATAGCCAAATCCAGTACCAGTAACCTCCATTCCTTGGCACTCCAGGTGTTTGGAAACTACAACTCCCAGCATGCTGGTGTTGCAGTTTCTAAACATGTGAGGTGCAAGGTCAGTAAACTTTAATTAAGCTTACCATCATTAACTATCTCGAACCCCATAGTAAAGGGCACTCTGACCCATATATTAAAGGGCACTCAGGACCCCATATAGTAAAGGGCCCTCTGACCCCATATAGTAAAGGGCACTCTGACCCCAATATTAAAGGGTCTGACCCCATATAGTAAAGGGCCCTCTGACCCCCATATAGTAAAGGGCCCTCTGACCCCCTATAGTAAAGGGCCCTCTGACCCCCATATAGTTAAAGGGCCTCTGACCCCCATATAGTAAAGGGCCCTCTGACCCCATATAGTAAAGGGCCTCTGACCCCCATATAGGAAAGGGCACTCTGACCCCATATAGGAAAGGGCACTCTGACCCCATATAGGAAAAGAGGGCACTCTGACCCCCATATAGTAAAGGGCACTCTGACCCCCATATAGTAAAGGGCACTCTGACCCTCAATCAGGAGAGAAACCATTTTCTTGTCCTGAATGTGGGAAATGTTTTTTACATAGCTACAAACTTATTGAACATCAGAAAATTCACACAGGAGAGAAACCATTTTCTTGTCCTGAATGTGGGAAATGTTTTTCCTGTGGAATTTTCTGATGTTCAATAAGTTTGTAGCTATGTAAAAAACATTTCCCACATTCAGAACAAGGAAATGGTTCTCTCCTGTGTGAATTTTCTGATGATTTATTAGTTTGCATTTCGTGAAAAACATTTCCCACATTCAGAACAAGAAAATGTTTTTTCCACTCCGTAAGATTTCAGATGTTTCGAAGATTTGTGTTTCTGGTAAACTTTTCCCACATTCATAACAAGAAAATGGTGTCTCTCTTCTCCTTGTGAGTTCTCTGATGTGCAGTAAGGTCTTTTTTATTTGCAAACCATTTCCCACATTCAGAACAAAAATTAATTGCTTTTTTTGTGTGCAAATTCTCGGTTGTGTATTATTATCTTGTTGCATTTATCTTCTGCCAAGATTTTTTTAGGGCAATATTACATGGATCTGTTCTCTGTATCTGTTCTGTAAGTGGATTAATGGTACAATCTGAACATTCTCCTTCCCATGATTCCATTTCTCTTTAATACCATTTGATAATATATTATCTGAAAAGCTGTTATTTAGTTGGATCCCATGGTATCTGTAGATGGATCTGTTCCCTGTATCTGTTCTGTAAGTGGATTAATGGTACATCTGAACTTTCTCCTTCCCATGATTCCATCTCTCTTTAATACCATTTGATATATAATTATCTGACAAGCTGTTATTTAGGTTGATCCCATGGTATCAGTAGATGGATCTGTTCCCTGTATCTGTTCTGTAAGTGATTAATGGTACAATCTGAACATTCTCCTTCCATGATTCCATCTCTCTTTAATACCATTTGATAATAATTCTGACAAGCTGTTATTTATGGATCCCATGTATCAGTAGATGGATCTGTTCCCTGTATCTGTTCTGTAAGTGGATTAATGGTACAATCTGAACATTCTCCTCCCATGATTCCATCTCCTCTTTATACCATTTGATATATAATTATCTGACAAGCTGTATTTAGGTTGGACCCCATGGTATCAGTAGATGGATCTGTTCCCTTATCTGTTCTGTAAGTGGATTAATGGACAATCTGAACATTCTCCTTCCCATGATTCCATCTCCTCTTTATAATACCATTTGATATATAATTATCTGTCAAGCTGTTATTTAGGTTGGATCCCATGGTATCAGTAGATGGATCTGTTCCCTGTATCTGTTCTGTAAGTGGATTAATGGTACAATCGAACATTCTCCTTCCCATGATTCCATCTCCTCTTTAATACCATTTGATATATATACTGAACAGCTGTTATTTAGGTTGGATCCCATGGTATCAGATAGATGGATCTGTTCCTTGTATCTGTTCTGTAAGTGGATTAATGGTACAACTGAACATTCTCCTTCCATGATTCCATCTCCCTCTTTAATACCATTTGTATATATTTATCTGACAAGCTGTTATTTAGGTTGGATCCCATGGTATCATAGATGGATCTGTTCCCTGTATCTGTTCTGTAAGTGGATTAATGGACAATCTGAACATTCTCCTTCCCATGATTCCATCTCCTCTTTATACCATTTGATATACAGCTGGTTACAGTTTCCTTATCAGTTGGAGAAATGTCACCATTTGGGAAATTTTCTTCTGGTTCCTCATCACATTCTCACTTGGTTTATTCTCACAGCACATTTGTTTCCAGATTAGGTTTAGTATCACTGTTATCTTCATAGTCACAATCTGTAAATGAAAAAACATGGAAAATCATTCTAGTCCTTTATAGATCGGCAAGTACCGTATATACTCTAGTATAAGTCGAATTTTTCAGGCTTCAAAGTTAGCAGTGAACCTAACCTCGACTTATACTCGGGTCAAGTCCTAATTTAGATCCAAATTCTGCAATTACAGATAGTCCCAGTAGTGTGTTAACCTGCTATAAAAGTTACAGGAGCTGACTGCCTTTACACTTCCGTTTCCTGTAGTCTGGCTGCTGGACTCACTCAGCACTGTCACTGCTCATCTGGATGCTGTAACTGATGGGTCTCCTTTTGGGGCAAAAAACAGCTCAGTTCAGGTGCAATGACAGCTTGAAACTCTCAGGTGACATTTTTAACTATTGGGGTCAGAGAGTCCTTTACTATATGGGGTCAGAGGGCCCTTTTATATGGGATCAGAGGACCCTTACTATATGGGGTCAGAGGGCTCTTTTACTATATGGGGTCAGAGGGCCTCTTACTATATGGGGGTCAGAGGGCCCTTTACTATATGAGGTCAGAGTGCCCTTACTATATGGGGCCAGAGGCCCTTTACTATATTGGGCCAGAGGCCCTTTACTATATGAGGGCCAGAGGGCCCTTTCTATATGGGGCCAAGTGCCCTTACTATATGAGGGTCAGAGGCCTTTACTATATGGGGTCAAGTGCCCTTTACTAATGAGGGTCAAGTGCCCTTTACTATATGGGGTAGAGTCCTTTACTATATGGGGGTCAGAGGGCCCTTTCCTTATGGAGGTCAGAGGGCCCTTTACTATATGGAGGTCAGAGTGCCCTTTACTATATGGGGGTCAGAGGGCCCTTTCTAATGGGGGTCAGAGTGCCCTTTACTATATGGGGGTCAGAGTGCCCTTTACTATATGGAGGTCAGAGGGCCCTTTACTATAGAGGTCAGAGTGCCCTTTACTATATGGGGGTCAGAGTGCCCTTTACTATATGGGGGTCAGAGTGCCTTTACTATATGGGGGTCAGAGTGCCCTTTACTATATGGGGTCAGAGTGCCCTTACTATATGGGGGTCAGAGTGCCTTACTATATGGGGGTCAAGGCCTTTACTATATGGGGGTCGAGGGCCCTTTACTATATGGGTCAGAGGGCCCTTTAATATGGGGTCAGAGGCCCTTTACTATATGGGGTCAGAGGGCCCTTTACTATATGGGGTCAGAGTGCCCTTTATATGGGGGTCAAGTGCCCTTTACTATATGGGGTCAGAGTGCCCTTTACTATAGTGGGGTCTGAGTGCCCTTTAATATAGAGGTCAGAGTGCCCTTTACTATATGGGGTTCAGGAGAATAGTAAATGATGGTAGCTTAATTAAAAGTTTACTGAACCTTGCCACCTCCACATGTTTAGAAACTGCAACTACCAGCATGCTGGGAGTTTGTAGTTTCCAAACACCTGGAGTGCCAAGGAATTGGAGGTTACTGGTACTGGATTTGGCTATTAATGTATGGGATCCATGTATGGGAATTCTGCTGTCCATTTAAAGGGCAACTAAAGCTTAAAAACAACACAGAATCAGAAGGCAGTAGTGGTGATAATTTCTACCCTCGACTTATACTCGAGTCACCAGTTTTTACAAATTTTTCAGGTAAAAATAGGTTACTTCGGCTTCGACTTCGGTAGATAAATACTTATTATTATGATATTGAATATCTGCAATGTATTCTAGATAATAGATCACCCCTCTTTTTTTACTAGACAGATTATGTGCGGTTTATGTTCAATACATCCAGTTAAATGTAAGGTTCTGATAATTGTCCTGTAAACATTACTCACCCGTGGTGGATCTGCCGGTGATTCTCCTTTATCACTTCCCTGTAGTCTTGTTTCCCTTAAATACTCCCACTCCTCCATGGAGAAATAGATGGAAACATCCTCACACCTTATGGCAACCTGAACACACAATGTACAGTCACCACCCAGACAGAGAGACGGATTATCATCCACTGTTACTACACCACACGGATTGGGACCCACCCACCTCTCCAGTCAGCAGGTGGATGATGTTGGAGATGAGGTCCAGGATCTTCTTGGCATTTTCCTTCTGTATGACGGAGCGAGACGGATGGGACACAGTTGGGGGATGGAGCCTGCAGGATCCTTCCACATACAGTCAGTGCAGCTCTGTGGGACGCCATCCCCAGACTTCTTCATAACAATGTAGTCCTGGGGATTGGGAGGGAGAGAGAATTATCTCTGTAACAGGAAGGCCCATAGCTATAGGAGCCACTGCCCCAAGAGAATAAACATCAACTCTATGGACAGTAGGTAGAACTATTCCAAATAATCCCCACCCCCTGCACCACTCACAGAGCCCCCTCACCTCCCCAGTCAGCAGGTGGATATCTCCAGTGTGAGATTCAGATTCTCTCATTCAGATGGTTTTTATCCTTGTTCCCCATCACTGGGTCAGTCGCTTCCTCTGAGATCCCCATTGGTCCTTGTGGGTGGGATTAATGTTAAAGCTCCTCTGGAATTAAAGGGACAGAGACATTTGTTATATGACCGACCACATCCAATAAACACATTACAGCACAGATACACAGATAAAATGATTCCTTATTACAGTCTATTTCTATTAATTAAAGGAACAGTAAAGTGTATTTTTTTTCTACTGTTTTCAATAAAATCTGTAATACACTGGAGGTTGGAATCACACCACAAAGTGTGTTAGACTGATCTCTTCTGTGCTGTGTGTATAATTAGATAATACTACATTAAATAATTTGGATTTATCTAGTATTTGTCTTCAGGATGACTTTCCCTTTACATCCCAGCTATTATTTTACTACTCGGTACTGATGGTCCCATATATATTAAGGTTGGGGGTTTAGCCTTATGGTGTTGTTGTTTGTACTGGGGAGGGCGCACCCTTAGCATTGTTATAGATGGAAATATAGATTTCATTAAACTGAACATATGTAGTTCTGGGTTGGTGGCTTTATATTTTATATTCTTATGTTTGATTTACTGCTCATTATATATTTATTAGAATGTGTTTCTCTATGTGTGTTTTATACTATGCATGTTCCTACCACTAGGCATGTTTCCATGTAATTATAGAAATGTCTCTTATTTAATTTAGAGTCATAACATATGGTATGTTTATCTTGTCCCAGCCCCTTATTTGTTAACTTTCTAACTTTAATAACCTGTAATATCAATCAGGATACATTCTTTACATTTATAACATTTCCTGGTTTTCTCAGCCTCCTTCCTAGTGGGTAACATGGGTTTTCTCACTGCTCAGTCTGGTCCAGAGAGGACACAGGTAGGTCACCCAGTATGGATGACAGCTCTGGTGGGGGAGGGAGGGGCTAGAGAATTGAGTGACAGAAACAGAATGAAGCAGATGGTTCCCAGAATGTTACTGGTGGTTGCTGGGACCTATTGAATGATGTTATGAAATCCAGATGGTTTCTATTCTATCCCAATGGAGTAAATCCTGGGTCCAGACTGTCTGGAGTTGTCCAAATCCCCACAAACAGATGGGCCCAGGCACACTGGATGGCAATTTGCCACTATAGTTGGTAGGTGCAAACCTGTCAGTCCTCCACGTAGCACAATTTCTCACATTTTGTTCTTCATCAGGTAAAACAAACAACTCCCCAAGCCCATTTAAATAGACCAATACTCCCCCTCTTCTTCATGGGATGGTGCTTAATCCAATTGTACAAATCCATTTTAAAGTGTAGAAATAGTCCATATTAAAGTGTCCATAGTAATCCATATTATGGTATCTGTGATAAGTGTTAAAAACCATTTAGTCCATATTAAGCGTTCATAGTCTATTTAAAAGTGTCCATAGTGTTTTATATACAATAGAACATATCAGAATATAAACCCAGGTGCCATTTAAAAGCTTAAGATTACCTCTGTGAGTTAAAGTTGATCAAAGGTATCATTTATTGAAACATTAAAAAAGCCATCAAGTGTTAAAAGTGACCATACTGTAATCATATTGTATACGTCTCGGTAATTATTTGGCTTGAAAAACAAATCCTGTTCTATTTGTTCTTCTTCCGTTTTATTCTTCTTGTTGGATTTCATTGGGGGTTAAAAAAACAAACTCTTGATTATTGATCAAAATTTGCTTTTAGACTTTAGTTACCCTTTAAGTATGGCTGCCACAGTAAAAAAATAATGTGGCAGCCATACTTAAAGGGAAACTAAAGTCAAAAAAGCAAATTTTGATCAATAATCAAGAGTTTTTTTTTAACCCCCCAACCTGACACAGGTACCACAACCTACTGATCTACTTATCCATTACTATGACAGCCACACTAAAGGGTAACTATGTCAAAAAAACTAATTTTGTTCAAAAATCAAGTTTGTTTTTTTAACTTCCAAACTGATCCAGGTACACACACCTACTGCCCACCCTTACCCTCCATTTCCATGAAGCCATATTTAAAAGGTAACTTATAGTAAAAAAACAATAAATTTGACCAATCATCAAAAAGTTAATATTTTATCCACCAACCTGATACGAGCACACACACACACACCAACTGACCTACCTTTAATGCATGTGACATATTTAAAGGGTAAGTAAAAAAAATAACAATGTCTTCATCATTGGCATTGAATTTTAAAATCTGCAGCACAAACACAAATTCACATTTAAAATGCTGTCTTCCAAGCCAATTCAAAGTTTAATACTTGTAAAAAAAGATTCCACTTGTTGGCAGTATTTGCCTGCTAATTAAAACATTAAAACATTTACAAGGAGATGTAATAACAGACTTGTTGTTTAAAATGGGCTAATTTTGCCCCAGCCAATCAGATGTTAGCTTTCAAATGTTAAATAAGATCTGATTGGTTGGGGCAAATTAGCACCATTTTTAGTGATAAGAACTTTTACTACCAGGAGAGAAACCATTTTCTTGTCCTGAATGTGGGAAATGTTTTTTATATAGCTACAAACTTATTGAACATCAGAAAATTCACACAGGAGAGAAACCTTTTTCTTGTCCTGAATGTGGGAGATGTTTTACAAAAAACACCAACCTTATGAGACATCTGAAAATTCACACAGGAGAGAAACCATTTTCTTGTTCTGAATGTGGGAAATGTTTTTCACAAAACTGCAAACTAATTGATCATCAGAAAATTCACACAGGAGAGAAACCATTTTCATGTTCTGAATGTGGGAAATGTTTTTCACGAAACTGCAAACTAATTGAACATCAAAAAACTCACACAGGAGAGAAACCATTCTCTTGTTCTGAATGTGGGAAATGTTTTTCACGAAACTGCAAACTAATTAAACATCAAAAAACTCACACAGAAGGGAAAATATTCTCATGTTCTGAATGTGGGAATTTCTTTTCACAAAGCTGGCGATTTAATCGACATCTGAAAACCCACACTGGACTTAATGTGGGAAAAGCTTTCTAGACATGCCGCATCTTATTACACATCAGCAGATTCACACATGAATGTGTCACGTTTTTTAATAAAGTTGTACACTTCCCGCGCATCACGGAACCCTCGTTGGAAAGAAACCATTCTATTGTGGTTTATATAGGAACTTTTTAAATTCCAAGTATCTCTTCTGGTGTCATTATACTTTTCCCCTTCCAATCCTCCACATAAAACCACTAAAAGTTCCCACGGTGAAGACTCTAAAATGCTAGGTCATCCCTGGACTTTCCATAGAACTCTTGTACTCGGCAAAATGAAATCTATTGTCGTGGTGGAAATATTAGGGATTAAGATGCCTTCTTCCTGGTAGCAGCTGTCAGTCATGGGTTGGACAGTAACTTCATGGCTAATGACTTGTAGCTTCTTATGGCACACCTATTCGGCAGCTGTAGGTGGCTTACCACACATATTATTGGCCAATCACAAGTGATTATATGGGTCTGATAATGAAACCATGAAAATGCCATAATTACATCATATGTGATAGTAACCCTAGATATATCTATACATTTAATAAAGTGAAACTGACATTTATATTCTCCTTTTAGGTGGTCTATTGTATCATATACAATGTATAACAGAAGTATTAATAAGTATGCTAGTAACCCAGCGTATAATACCTGATATATAACATGACAGTTAAGAAGTTGGTCTTTATAAATAGCAAGAGGCAATTCACCTTTGATTGCATTAGCCCCATTATTTCTAATATTATCCCTTTCAGGTTAAGATTTAACTTTCTCCCTAATTACCACTACTATTTATATACTTAAAAGGATAACTACCTGGGGTAGGAGGGAGGATTGATTATTCCTACATCCCAGTATTATTTTGTTGAGGGGTTAAGCTAGCTATACATGAGCAGACTGTCTTCTCATCGGATTTATGATTGAGGGCAACAATTCTAAATCTGAACAGCTTGAAACTCGATCTTTCTGCAGATATTAGATTAAAGGGCATCTATAGTGAGAAAATGAACTTTTTTTTCTTTCTTTCCATGTGTTCTATAATTCCCCACAACCCCCAGAGTGTGTTCACTTTGTTCAGATTCCCTCTCTGTCCTGAGATACACCAGTTAGAAGAATACGTGATTGCATTCCTCTACTCCTACTTGGACTGTCAATCAAATCCCTGTGACTGATCCCCCCCTCCCTGCTCTGTAATAAACATAGAGATAAGAACATTAGCAGGGGGAGGGAGGTAGCTTTGATGGTAGATATAAGGCTGCACTTGACCCCCCTTCTTGATAGACTTCACTGGTTGATGATGGGTCACAAAGAAAGAGATCGTAAACTGTACTGTTCTCCTTCTTCCGTGTCTCCAGTACAGATTGCTTTCTATTGGCCACTGTGCGTGGGTGTGTTTTTTAGGATGTTGAACTTTTAACTCCTACTGCACATGAGAAGCTTGTCGGTTAGTCGGAGTTGAGACATGGAGGAGGTAACAGAGGGAAGGGGGGAGTGCTGCACAGAGATCTGACACCATGGTTAAACAGAGTCACTGACAGAGATAGGATTAAGGCAGCACAGAGTACATGAATTTAACTTTGCAAAGGGGCAATGTGTTTTTTTTTTCCACTATAGATGCCCTTTAAATCTGCAGAGATATTGGTGTCATGAACACGAGTGTCATTTTAACTCCCATAGGCATTATCTGTGATTGCAGCATTAATTTTCAAATTTATCCCACCTCAATAGCAATAGCAATCAGTATGGCAACTCCCACATGGTCCAATTGTCAGGTAGTCGAAGGGTTAATCAAACCTCTGCCTTGATCATTTATAAAATACTGAGTTTTCTTTTATTTGTTCAACCAAGAAAGGTTCTGAGTTTCAAAAGGCAATAGGTGAAAAATTTAATTGACGCTAGTATCAAAAGGCAGACCTTTTGGCAGGAGAACCACAGATGGACTGCCGCTTTACAACAACACTAAAACCAAAAGTCAGTTCAAAGTCCATTTATACTTCATAGTAATCAAGGGTGAAGAATTATGGAATAGTTTCACAAATAATGTCAGCCAATGCTGAAATCCAACACTTATCTACCCATACCTTATATTAGATGATATCCAAAAGGGAACTTAAGATATTATACTTCTTAGTTATACATGATATAATAATTTATATCATCATGTTTGGTATCTTTAAACTATATAAAATAAGTGAATCACAAACCTGTTAATATTTCTTATTTGATCTGCAAGGTACTCACAGTATAGACTAGAAGGTAAATAGAGTTTCAGGGCGGAAACAGACCTTGGAACCAAACCCCTCCCCGATTCAAGGAAGGACATAAATTGGGAGTATGGACTCAGCTCAACAGTTGGTCATAACATCGAATCAAGGAACATCAAAGCCGATTGGACGGACCAAATATTGGCTTCCATCTTGGAGTATCATATTTGTCTTTGTCATTTATTTTCCCATATTGGATTAACAACAATTCCTGGACTCTGCCTATGGACTTATCAGATGCTATTTACCTTAAGTATTCTCTACTGTATCCCCTATAGCCTTAACTGTGTGCTACTGTGTTCAATAAGTTACCCTAGAATTTTTCTGTATCTTTTTATGCACTATTTTGTACTTTTAATAAATGATATAAAATCATGTAAAGGCTATTTGTCCTATTCTGAGTATATCCTAAAACAAACCTTCGAAGTTATGGTGCTGTAGAGGAAGTATTGTTTATATATATGTGTATATATATATATATACTAACAAAAGTGTGCCCGTTGGTGCACAATGGACATTATGTGTGTGTACGTTTTGCTATGTGTGGATATAGTGGATATAGAATCTTTACACAGGTATATTTTAAACTGTTACTCACAGTCACCTGCTTCCAGAGGAACCAAATAGGATAATCCTGCAGGTGTGAGAGTAGACCCAGGCAATCCTGCCACACTGTGTGGTAGAAACTAAACATGCTAGGTTAATACTTACTAGTATTCACCACGGCAAGTGGTGATGGTACCTCATATATTATAACAGAAGGTACCTCACAGCATCATGTTATTATAATAGCATCCTTATCCCAACCATTAATAGTGGCTGCCAATTCAAATGGTTCTAGCCAATCAGTCCACTCCCTAGTTACCCCATCAAATGGATCAGGTTTAAAAATAGGTTTGGTAATTGGGCCTGGTAGAGCTACTGAGTCTAATTGGGGAATTTCATCTGCAGGTACCAGGACAGGAGGATTTAAATTAATACTATCAGTAGCAGCCTCCATAGCTTAATACAGAGAACAAACATACAGAGAAAACAGGGAGAATAAATGGTATTACCAGCACCGCTACCACCAATTTGTACCAGATCACTGCTTTATGGAAGGATTATGGGTAGCATGGCACACAGTGGGTTACTCTATGGTGCTTTATGGATGGATTATGGGTAGCATGGCACACAGTGGGATACTCTGGTGGTGCTTTATGGAAGGATTATGGGTAGCATGGCACACAGTGGGTTACTCTGGTGGTCTGGCACAAAGACCAGTGCACATAAACAGGTTCCCGCATAACATGTGCAGTAATCAGGGGTGTCCCTGTCTATGGTGCACCACTTTGAATATTGACCAGGCCAGTATATTGTGTGTCCTTGTAAGTTGGTGTACACTTATCTGTTATCTCAGAGCTTGTATCCAATAAGGTAAATAATCTGTCTTCCCAACAGGTGGTAACAGGATCTTATATACAGGGTCTTATACACAGGGTCAATATCTCAGTCAATATCTCTCCAAAGCACACACACAATCCACTTTCACTTTCTCTCCTCCTACCATAGAGAGCAGGGATGTCTTGCATTTTATTACTCACTGATACCACCTGCAGGCTGGAGATGTTATATAAGGAGCCTTGGTGTATATGTCCATTACAATACACATCACATCCTGTGTAGCAGACAGAAACTTTTTTTGGATTATACTTCCTTTCATATGTAGCAGACCCAGGGGTGTGGTTTAAGCTGTCATTTGACCATTCCATTTTAAAATAAGGATCTCCGCTCTATAAGTAAGTTTATGTATTTTGTATATTTTGTCTTGTACCTAATATAAGTCAGTGCTATTCTTAATGAATTAACAGGGTTATTCAATAAAAGTTCTTATCGTTTAAAATGGTGCTAATTTTGCCCCAACCAATCGGATGTAAGCTTTCAAATTTTAAATAAATCTGATTGGTTGGGGCAAAATTGAATCTCCCTGTAAGTTTTCTTACACATTTCACTTACCAAATTAAGTTTTCTTACAAATTTCACTTACCCACTGAGTGATCCCCTTGTGCAGCTAATGGATCATGAAGAGGAACTGAATAAATTATTTAGCCAAAACAAAGAACATATAAAACAACAAAATATAGGAATAAGAAGAGGAGGACCAACACTTAAGATCACTTTATTTAGGATTAGAAAAAGCATGCATCAAAGAAACTAGGAAATGGTGGGACACCAAAACTTTAAATAAACACATTGAAAGCGGACTAGTAGCCAGAGGACTGAGATTAAAGAAATCACCATCTGGATATAAGTAGGATCAAGAGTTCCTAATGAGATGGTATGACGCCATAGAAAAGTGCTCAATGGACTTAATGAAACTAATTATACAAAAAGATGAGGAAGAATTAACAAAATTGAACCAAGAAATTTTACAAATAAATGGGAAGATAGGACAGATAAAAAAACTAGGTGGACTATATATATTTTTATGTATTGATATTTTAGTGCATTTTCTACATACTGATTTCAACTATTAGATACAGATATGTACGATCAGTTATAAACAAGGGATTATCCCCTGCTTAATATGCAATATATTGTTTTTAATATCTAGTATGTGGTATATTGTTTTTTAATATCTAGTTGACACACATACTGTGTTTTTACATATGGCACTTATAAGTGCATTTATACCCCCTTAATTATAGAAAGAAAGCAGTAGCGTATAGATTCCACAGAAAACTCGCCGTGAACTATCATATAGAGGAGCCAGAGATAAAGAAACAATCCCGCTGGGAGAAAATTCGGTAGTTCGACTAAAAACAAGGGCAGCAGTATGGAACGCACAGCAATGACCCGCAAGCTGTAACGAAGCAACGCAGTGTATCACGTGTGCGCATGCGCAAAGGGACTATCGCGCATGTGCGGAATATGAGCATGCGCAAAGGGAACGTAAATATGTAATGATGTCAGGACGTTCGCCAGATCCCGGAAGAAAGAGACCAAACCCCACGAATCTTAAACTATTTAAGACAAGAATCAGTTGACTATATGTAATAGAGATAGCGAAACGCGTTGGGACAAGCATAAGACAGTAGGGTAGCACCCTCAATGCCATGTGATAGATCCTACATCCTAGAAGGTTATATAACTATAGCAAAATAGGAGAAACAATTAAAGAGGATTCCCCTACTTTTTAGCCCATACCTTTTTAGCATAAAGCTTGCAATATGCATATATTTCATGTTGTGTTTTCATCCAACGTATTGTCTATGGAAGAATAAAGCTGTGTTTTGACTTGCATACTTGGAGTACGTAAGTCTTTTTATTACATTTTTTATAGGGTTTGTATCTACTTATTGTATTGATAAGATAGTAATACTGCTGACTTGGTTTTATCTATTTGTTGGGTGAGAGGACCTTTAAGTTCTATGCTATTCTTTTTTTTTTTGTTCAATGATTTTTATTGTGCAATAACATCAAAACAATCATATTACAATTTCCTGTTCTTTTCAAACATTTTACTTACATAAATCATCTTTTTTAAAGAGAGAAACAAAAGAACATAGGGTGTGCCATCGCTTATTTTTCTTTTTTTGTTGAATTTTATAACAGGAATATTTAAAGCGGGCATCGACACCTGGCGACCAAACAGTCGGTGCGGTTTTTAAACTTAATACATAGCTGCATCGCCATCCGTCGCTGTCCACCTCCATAAAATTTGCAAACTTATTTCAATCTGATATCTCTCTTCCCTTCCTTGCCCAATAACTTTTGTTAATTAGAATATTAGGGAAGATAAATTACATTCATTACATTGAAGAAGGAGAAAGAAAAAGAAGAGAAAGAAAAGAACAAACAAATACATAAATAAAAGAAAAAAACAAAACAAAGGTTCATTTAACAGTGCTGCAGTTTAGACTTTAAGTATTATTATAAGGTAAACAGGTTTATATTGCCAACATATAGTTAAAGACACCTATGAGGTATTCAGACTTGTCTTTTAGTGGCGTAGGAAATGATTGCGTATCTCGGGTCTGGATTCTCCGGGCCCCCGGGGCTTTCTCTTCGACATTCACATGCTCATAGTGAAGATGGCGTCTGCATCTTGATTTCCCAGGTTTCAGACCACCGTCTCAATGTGTTTTGTAGGGTATGTCCCAGGTATTCATTGGATTTAATCTGACCAATTCTAGATATTAATTGGCTTCTGGTAGGGGAAGGACCCTTCCATGTGGAGGCTAATAGACTTTTCGCTGCGGTGCAGATATGTATTATAAGTCTTTGTGCTGTTTTCTTAAAACCCCGTGTGGGGAGATTAAACAGGGCTGTGTATGGGGACAGTTTAAAATTGGTTCCTATAAATTCCTGGATTAAGTTTTTGGTTATCCCCCTTCTTCGTGGCGCTCCCACCAACAGTGGAGTTGTGAGGCTGGTTTGTTGCAGTTTCGAAAACAGTGATTTGGGAATGTAGGGTCGATCTTGTGTAGGAATTCTGGTGTCTTGTACCAATCATACAGTATTTTATATGTTCTTTCCTTTGTAGCTATATTTAAGGAGCTTTTATGTGAGTATAGGTATATCTGGGCCCATTGCTGATCAGTGAGTTCTCGGTTCAGCCTGGTTTCCCATTTTATGAATGTTTTTTGATTTGATAGGGAGAGTGTCGTGCCATAGTAAAGAATATATTATCGATATTCTTTTATTTATGCCGTCAGAGTTGGTGATATATTTTTCTAATGTTGTTAATTGCTGATTGGGTGCTTTTTCTAAAATGGATTTAGCAAAGTGTCTGACTTTGATAAATGTGAACCATTTGGTCCTAGGTAATTGATATCTTAAGGAGGCCTCCTCCCTATATATTAAAGCTCCGTTTTCCTGAATAAGATCTTTTATGGTGTTTATTCCTAGTTTGTTCCAGTAGCTATTTTCTTTTTCTGGGAGTCCCACTGGTGATTCTGGTGAGTGGAGTATAGGGGTTACTTTTGAAAATTGGGGGAAAAATGAGTATTGTCTGTTGATTCTGTTCCATAGTGTTAAGGAGGTTTGAATGATTGGGGTATAATTATCGGAGTAGGGTTTGTATTGTTCAGTTGATAACCATAAGATTGTAGATGAGTGTAGAGGGGATAATAGCTCGTTGTCTAGATCTACCCATGCAATTTTTTCCGAGCCATGAACCCATTGGGTTATTTGGGCTGTTTGTGCTGCTTTGAAGTATTGCATTAATTTGGGTAGGCCGAAGCCTCCCTTGTTCTTGTGTCTTGCTAGATTGTCTTGATTTATTCTAGCTCTTTTCCCGTTCCATATGAATTTACCTATTTCAGATTGTAATTTCTTGAGTAGTTGGTGGTTTACTTGTATAGGTAGGGCTCTGAAAAGATATAATATTTTGGGTAGTGTTGTCATCTTGACAGCTGCTATTCTGCCTGCTAGTGAGAGAGGGTATGGGGTCCATTTTTTGAGTTGGGTTATCAGTTTGGGGATGAGTTTATTGTAGTTGTGTTTGTGGAGAGTTTCCATGTTGTGGCTTAGTTGGATACCTAGGTACTTAAAGGAGTCTGTGGTCCATTTGAATGGGAAGTTTTGTTGTAGTAAGATGTTGAGATGGTCTGATAAATGTATGGGGTATGCTACTGATTTTGAGTGGTTGACTTTAAGGCCCGATAGGCTCCCATAATCTTTTAGGGTTTTATATAGTACTGGAATTGATATATGGGGTTGAGAGAGATAAAGGAGGGTGTCATCTGCAAAAAGTGATATTTTTGAGTGGATCTTACAGATGGTGATTCCGGTGATATCAGGGGATTGTCTGATTTTTGTTGCGAGTGGTTCAATTGATAAGGCGAATAGGAGTGGGGACAGGGGGCATCCTTGCCTTGTGCCGTTTTTTATATATATAGTGTTGGAGGGGAAGCCCATATTTCTGACTATCGCGGTGGGGTTGCCATATAGGCTGAAAATTCCTGATATAAAGCTATTGGGGAAATCATAATGACTAAGGATGGCTTTTAGAAAAGTCCAGTCCACCCTGTCGAATGCCTTTTCAATATCAAGGGATAATATTATTGATGATATTTTGTTAAGATTTGCATATTGCATTAGTGTTATTGCTTTTCTAATGTTATCAGTAGTCTGTCTTCCCGTAACGAAACCAGTTTGATCGTAGTGGATCAATTTTGGTAGTATCGGGTTCAGTCGGTTTGCAAGTATCTTTGCAATGATTTTTACATCAGTGTTTAAAAGGGATATAGGGCGGTAGTTAGATGTTTGGGTTGTGTCTTTGTCTGGTTTAGGTATGACTGTGATATGTGCTTGGAGCATATCAGGAGGCAGTATAGAATTGCCTGTTGTTAGATCATTACAGAGTTTTTGTATGTATGGGGACAGGATGGACTGGAACCTCTTGTAGTATAGTGCGGTGAACCCATCAGGACCTGGTGCTTTCCTGATCTTGAACTGTTTTATAACTTCTTGTATTTCAGGGATTGATATTTCTCTTTGTAGTATATTTTTTTGTTCTTGTGTGAGTTTGGGGAGGTTTATTTCCGTTAAGTATTTGTTGATTTTGGTTTCTATATTTATGTCTTTTTTTACTGTTTCGCCATTATATAGAGTTTGGTAGTATCGTGCGAAAGCGTTGGTGATGTAGTTTGGGTCATGATGGTGGTGACCTTTGTGGTCTCGTAGCGGGAGAAATCTGTTCTGGGTGAGTTTTTGATTTAATTTATTTGCTAGCATAGTATTGGGCCTGTTGCTTTTGTAGTAATATCTTTGATTGGTGAATCGTAGGGCTCTTTCTGCTCTGGATGATAGGAGTTGGCTAAGTTCAGTTCTAGCGTTTTGTATTTCGATTGTTTGATTTTCTTGAAGGTCTTGGCAAGTGTTTTGTCTCCTATTTTGATTGTGTTAATAAGTTTGTTTATCTGTTTTTCCCTTTGTTTTTTTAGGTTAGCTGCTAATTGGATTAAGTATCCTCGTATCACCGGTTTGTGAGCTGCCCATAGAATCGGGCTCTTTATGTCCTCAGTGTTGTTTTCTGTGAAATCGTTTACTATGTGTTTATTTAAGGTTTGTACGTGTTCTTCGTTTGCTAGGAGGGACTCGTTGAGTCTCCAAGTGGGTTGTGGGTTGGTTTTTATTATGTCATTGATGGTCATTGATACAAATGCGTGATCAGACCATGCTATCTCAGAGATATATGTGTTTTGGACTTGGGCTATGAATTGAGGGGATGTGAAGATGTAGTCTAGTCTAGTGTAGATTTTGTGCACTGGGGAGTAAAATGTGTAATCTCTTTTTGTGGGGTTTGCTAATCTCCAGGTATCTAATAAATTATTTTCCTTTGTAAAGTTTTGGAGATATTTGTATGATGGGGTGCCGGTCATGGATTTGAGGGGTTTGGATCGGTCAAGTTTCGGGTTAATTGTTACATTGAAGTCTCCTGCCATAATGATAGGACCAAACGCATGGAGTGTGAGTTTGTTGTTTAGTTCTTTGTGTTGATTTTTGGCAGCGTATACGTTTACTATGGATACTCTAGTTGTCTGTAGTAGTATATTTAGAATTGTAAATCTGCCCTGAGGGTCTCTGTAACAGGAGTTTTCTGTATAGATTAGGTTTCTGTTTAATAGGACCATAGCTCCTACTTTGCCGGTGACGGAGGAAGCAGTATAATATGATTTGAATTTTGGGCCCCAGTATTTCGGTTCTTTCCCACGCTTGAAGTGTGTTTCCTGTATCATTAGGATATCCCCCTTATATTTGTTGTAATATTGTGTTGCTAACTTCCTTTTGGCTGGGCTATTTAGTCCTTTTGCATTGTGTGTTAGTACCTTAATTTTGGGTTCCATTCAGACGGTGGTCTGTTTCCTATGCCAGGCAGCCTGAAGAGATGCAAATTGCATTTTAGGTTGGGCGTATATGAGCGTTGTCCCGAGGGGCCCAGGGTTGCCCCACACCAGAAATAGGTCTCGGACCGAAACATAGGGTGTCCATGGCTTTTGGATGAACCTAACATAAAACACAAATAACTCAGATAAATTATATACAGTAAAGGAGTTGATCCAATGGGGTTGGGTAAGGCTCCTTTCATCCTTACAAATTATAAACAAGAAAAACCCAAATTAAGCTAATAGCCTAATTATTTTGGGAAGGAATTGGGGGGTGTGCCTGTAGACCTTTCGAGTCAAGGGGGCGGTACTTGTCCTTCACTTAAACTCCTTGCGGTCCTTTTTTGTCAGTTATAGGGTAAATTATGTAGCTGTATGTCTCCATTAGTAGCTATTGACAGCTTAATTAGTTAGAGCGGAAGGTTCGGGGGGAGATCCCCCCAGTCGGGAAAGAGGGGAGAGGGGGGGGAGATAGGGGTCAATGTTGTTGTATGCCTTCATTAGTGCTTAACACTTTTCCCCATATTATGGACCCATATGGGAGCCAGATTTCCGTAGGGTTTTTTATATTTAGTTTAGTGTGGTGGGTCCTGTAACGTTGCTCTATGGTGGGTATTTGTAGGGGGGGTGCGGGTTTTGCTCAGGGGTGGCATACATAGATCTCAGATCTTAGATTTATCCTGCGGTGAGGCACATCTCGTGTGTCATCATTGGTCTTGTGTTCGTTCGTGAGCAGGATTTGGTTAGCATACACAGTAATATCACATGTTAGTTAACCTGTGTCATTATGCTGGTGTTATTCGTGTTGTATCATAAAGGGTATTAAATTGGGAGGGAGGCCTATATTGAGGGTTTCAGATGCGATCTGCTATTCCATGTCGGAATGCGGTTAACATTTTACATATTATCAGTGCCTTTTCACTTGTTAGTTGTAGGTTTTACCAAGTCTGAGGTATAAGTTATCACTTCTTAGTGTAACAGAACATTCAAAAGGATTAAATTCTATGAGAATTAGCATAGTTGAACCTATTTCTCCTCTCTTTTCCCATTATATACCAGATTTTTTTAATTTTTTTTTTCCCCCATCTTTCACCCATTTTGGTGATCTAACATTTTTTTGTTTTTGAATGTTTCCGTTCTTTTTCTTCCCTCCCCTCCTCCCCCTCACCATACAATGACTTATTTGCTTTTCGCTGGTCACTTTCTCATAGTTGTACTTGAGTTCCTGAGTCTGTCTATCTGTCGATATTCTCAGACTGTTATCCCTCTCCCCCCCAGCTCCCCCCCCCCACCACATCCCCCGCTCCAAACCTGGGGTAAAGTAAGTTTCTTTGGGGTCCTTGAAACTGGATCGTATATTTAGCATTTTTGCTCAATTGTCTCTTGTTAGTTTATAGGGGTTAAGTTTGCGTCTTATACCGCTTCCTCTCTTGGTGCCGAACTCAGGTGTGGTTGGGGCTCCATTGTGGGTTGGAGGTGACTTGGTTCCACATCGTTTTCGGGGGGGTGAATCTCTGTTCTTTGTCGCTGTTTTTGCGATAGTCCGATTTTTGGTGTATATCCAGTCTCTTTAGGAACTCTTCCGAGTCGTCTAATGTGTTGATAGATATGGGTCGCCCATTTTTCATGACTGTTAATTTGAACGGGAAACCCCATCTATATTTTAGGTTGTGTTGGTGTAGTACCTCTATCAGAGGTTTGAATTCCCGTCTTTTTGAGAGTGTTGTTGGGGAAAGGTCTTGGAATATGCTGATTTTAGTTCCATCGTATTCCAGGGTTCCTTTTTCCCTAGCTGCCTTCATAATTGCTTCTTTCACTTGGAAATAATGGAATTTACAGATAATGTCCCGTGGGGGTTCATTGGGTTGCGGTTTGGCTCTCAGGGCTCTGTGTGATCTGTCCATCTGGAGCCTTTCCATGGGTATATCAGGCGATATATATGTGAGGAGAGAGGGTAGGTAAGTAGATAAATCGGTTACCTCTTCGGGGATACCGCGTATTCTGATGTTTCCTCTCCTTGCTCTGTTTTCCATTTCTTCCTGTTGCTCTTTCAGAAGGAAGATGTCATGGCGCAGTTCTTTGACCTCTATCTCAGTTTGTTGGCAATAGCTGGAAAGATGGTCGGTATTTGTTTCGAGTGTGGCCACTCTGTCGCCTAGCGCGGCGATTTCTTGGCTCACTTCTTTTATAATTTGGCTTTGGGAGGCCTGGATAACTTTTTCCTTGGAGGCATCGGAGGCATGAGTTGTATGTTTACCCTGGTTGGTGGGGTATTTTTGCTTAGTTAGCTTTAGCTTAGCTTGTCCCCGACGTAGATACTTAGGCCGCTTAGCAGGAGCTGTTCTAACACACGTCCGCTCTCATACCCGGTCAGGCTCCACCCCCCTTCTATGCTATTCTTAATATACATTTACTGATGGTCATTTAAAGGGACTGTAAACTCCCCTAAACTACCAAATATAACTCCATTCGTTTGTATTATTCACAGGGAGGTGAGAACGCTTATTCTCACCTCCCTGTGAATAATAGGACGCTCGGGGGACCTGGAACTTACCTTACCGCCGCTCCCCTCGCAGCCACTCCTTCACTGAACAGCTGTTCTCTCCGGATCACGCGCCCTATCTTTTGTATTGGCACACATGGCGCGCGGTAAGGTAAGTTCCAGGTCCCCCAAGCGTAATATTATTCACAGGGAGGTGAGAATAAGTGTTCTCACCTCCCTGTGAATAATACAAACGAATGGCACAGAGTTATTTTTGGGGGTTTAGTGTTCCTTTAAATGGTAATAGTGAGATAGTAACACACATACACATACACCTTTCCTATATGTAATATCCTATACCCCCCCCCCCCACCACCACATTGGTAGCTCCTAAAAACTCCATGCAATCTCCTATGGAGATATTTATATATATAAGGGATAGTTTACAGTGTGGATAACCTTTTCTTACAGGATTGTTATAGTTTAATAGTGTAGGGGTATGTATATTCCATTAGATATATTTAACAGGTCATTAAGCTGTCTCAGAACGTGGTGGCAGCCTATCGTATAAGTATTAGATATGTTAGTGAATGTTGTAAGTTCACCATTCTCTTTGTTTGACTTTTCGGTTAATTGGAGTGAGTTTTTCGATAACCGATACCCGGGTAGACAGAAGGGACTGGGGGTTGTGAGAATTGGGACAGAACATTTTCAGGCTGGCCCGATCTTTGTTTTTCCAATAAGCAGAAAACTGGTTTTGACATTGGGAGCGATCCGGTTGAAATCTCTCCAAATGTCGAGCCCGTGTAGAGGGACCTTTACAGTACGGTTTTCATCTGCCTGGTTAATATCCTGGACCATCCTGTATTAAGGCTTCTTACACTGAGGCAGCACGTTGCTGTTCTGTGAAGGTTTCTGATTGGTCCCTTGATGGGCACCACTAGAGAGGAGGATGCCTGGTGCTCCTTGCAAAAAAACTATTTTGGTAGGTAGGAGAGAAGAATCCTAACTCCCTACCCCAACTGCCAAAGCCAAGAGCCAGTGCTCTCACATTCCCATAAGTGACTGTTAGAGAGATAAGACGACAACGAGGCAGCTTGATTCCGGATGCCCAGAGAATGCAGAATTCGTATAAAAGGAGAATGGTTCACAGTATTAAAGGCAGAATTGATTGACTGCTTCTCAAGGCCCCATTCATATGTCACAGTGTTAGCCCTTTAAACATCATTGCATTATACACATAGAGGCAGCACTCTGTTAATCCAGTCTGCTTTCCGGTCCACATTTTACTTTAAAGGTACAGCTTGCAGGGAAGTCCTGACTGACTGAATGAGATTCCCATCCAGCAAGTCTCACAGGGGAAGTGGTGAAAGAGAGGGTTAGACAGGTGACTGACCAGGTCAGCATAGACATGTCTTTCCAGTGGGTTGGAAGAAAAAGAGAGAAGGGAGACAGGCCGGTAGCTGGAAAGCGTAGACGGATCCATGGAGGGTTTTTTAAGTATAGAGGATACCACTGTGTGTTTAAATGAGGAGGGGAAAATACCAGTGGAGAGGGACAAGTTAAAGGGCTGGTATGAAGGAAGAGGAGAGAGGGGGAATAAGATTAGAGGGAATGGGGTTGAGGGGGCAGGTGGTGAGACTTGTCCTGGATAGGAGAGAGAAATGTCCCTGTTCTGTAATAGTGGTAAAGCTCATTAGCGGGCAAGTAAAGGGATTAACCAATGAAGGGAGGGGAGACATTGCACTGGTATGGGTATAGATGGAGGGGGTGAGCAACAAAGGGAGGTTTGGCAGTGCAGTGGTAGGGGTAGAGATGGAGGGGGTGAGCAACAAAGGGAGGTTTGGCAGTGCCCTGGTAGGGGTAGAGATGGAGGGGGTGAGCAATGAAAGGAGGGTTGGCAGTGCAGTGGTAGGGGTAGAGATGGAGGGGGTGAGCAATGAAAGGAGGTTTGGCAGTGCACTGGTAGGGGTAGAGATGGAGGGGGTGAGCAATGAAAAGGATGGTTTGGCAGTGCACTGGTAGGGGTAGAGATGAGGGGGTGAGCAATGAAGGGAGGTTTGGCAGTGCAGTGGTAGGGGTAGAGATAGAGGGGGTGAGCAATGAAGGAGGTTTGGCGTGCAGTGGTAGGGGTAGAGATGGAGGGGGTTAGCAATGAAGGGAGGTTTGGCAGTGCAGTGGTAGGGGTAGAGATGGAGGCGGTGAGCATGAAGGAGGTTTGGCAGTGCAGTGGTAGGGGTAGAGATGGAGGGGGTGAGCAATGAAAAGGAGTTTGGCAGTGCAGTGGTAGGGGTAGAGATGGAGGGGGTGAGCAATGAAGGGAGGTTTGGCAGTGCAGTGTGTAGAGGTAGAGATGGAGGGGGTGAGCAATGAAAAGAGGTTGACAGTGCAGTGGTAGGGGTAGAGATGGAGGGGGTGAGCAATGAAAAGGAGGTTTGGCAGTGTAGTTGGTAGGGGTAGAGATGGAGGGGGTGAGCGAATGAAAGGAGGTTTGGCAGTGCAGTGGTAGGGGTAGAGATGGAGAGGGTGAGCAATGAAGGAGGTTAGGCAGTGCAGTGGTAGGGTAGGGATGGAGGGGGTGAGCAATGAGGAGGTTAGACAGTGCAGTGGTAGGGGTTAGAGATGGAGGGGGTGAGCAATAAAAAGGAGGTTTGGCAGTGCACTCGTAGGGGTAGAGATGGAGGGGGTGAACAATGAAAAGGAGGTTTGGCAGTGCACTGGTAGGGGTAGAGGTGGAGGGGTTGAGCATGAATGAAAGGAGGTTTGGCAGTGCAGTGGTAGGAGTAGAGATACAGGGGGGTGAGCAATGAAAGGAGGTTTGGCAGTGCAGTGATAGGGGTAGAGATGGAGGGGGTGAGCAAGAAGGGAGGTTTGGCAGTGTAGTGGTAGGGGTAGAGATAGAGGGGGTGAGCAATGAAGGAGGTTTGGCAGTGCAGTTGTAGGGGTAGTGATGGAGGGAGTGAGCAATGAAATGAGGTTTGGAGTGCAGTGGTAGGGGTAGAGATGGAGGGGGTGAGCAACAAAGGGAGGTTTGGCAGTGCCCTGGTAGGGGTAGAGATGGAGGGGGTGAGCAATGAAAGGAGGTTTGGCAGTGCAGTGGTAGGGGTAGAGATGGAGGGGGTGAGCAATAATGAAAGGAGGTTTGGCAGTGCATGGTAGGGGTAGAGATGGAGGGGGTGAGCAATGAAAGGAGGTTTGGCAGTGCACTGGTAGGGGTAGAGATGGAGGGGTGAGCAATGAAGGGAGGTTGGCAGTGCAGTGGTAGGGGTAGAGATAGAGGGGTGAGCAATGAAAAGGAGGTTTGGCAGTGCAGTGGTAGGGGTAGAGATGGAGGGGGTGAGCAATGAAGGGAGGTTTGGCAGTGCAGTGGTAGGGTGTAGATGGAGGCGGTGAGCAATGAAGGAGAGTTTGGCAGTTGCATGGTGGGGGGTAGAGATGGAGGGGGTGAGCAATGAAAGGAGGTTTGGCAGTGCAGTGGTAGGGGTAGAGATGGAGGGGGGTGAGCAATGAAGGGAGTTTGGCAGTGCAGTGGTGAGGTAGAGATGGAGGGGGTGAGCAATGAAAGAGGTTTGGCAGTGCAGTGGTAGGGGTAGAGATGGGGGGGTGAGCAATGAAGGAGGTTTGGCAGGTAGTGGTAGGGTAGAGATGGAGGGGGTGAGCAATGAAGGAGGTTGGCAGTGCGTGGTAGTGGGTAGAGATGGAGAGGGTGGCAATGAAAAGGAGGTTGGCAGTGCAGTGGTAGGGTAGGATGGAGGGGTGAGCAATGAAGGAGGTTATACAGTGCAGTGGAGGGGGAGAGGGAGGGGTGTGAGCAATAAAGGAGGTTTGGCAGTGCACTCGTAGGGGTAGAGATGTGAGGGGGTGAACAATGAAAAGGAGGTTTGGCAGTGCGGTAGGGGTAGAGGGATGGAGGGTGAGCAATGAAGGAGGTTGGGGCAGTGTAGAGTAGAGATAGGGGGTGAGCAATGAAAGGAGGTTTGGCAGTGCAGTGGTAGGGGTAGAGATGAAGGGGGTGAGCAATGAAGGGAGGTTTGGCAGTGTAGGTAGGGTAGTAGAGGTAGAGATAGAGGGGGTGAGAATGAAGGGAGGTTTGGCATGTGCAGTGGTGGGTAGTGATGGAGGGGTGAGCAATGAATGAGGTTTGGCAGTGCAGTGGTAGGGTAGAGATAGAGGGGGTGAGCAATGAAGGAGGTTTGGCACTGCAGTGGTAGGGGTAGAGATAGAGGGGGTGGGCAATGAAGGGAGGTTGGCACTGCAGTGGTAGGGTAGGGTAGAGATGGAGGGGTGAGCAATGAAATGAGGTTTGGAGTGCAGTGGTAGGGGTAGAGATAGAGGGGGTGAGCAATGAAGGGAGGTTTGGCACTGCAGTGGTAGGGGTAGAGATAAAGGGGGTGAGCAATGAAGGGAGGTTTGGCACTGCAGTGGTAGGGGTAAAGATGGAGGGGGTGAGCAATGAAATGAGGTTTGGCAGTGCAGTGGTAGGGGTAGAGATAGAGGGGGTGAGCAATGAAGGGAGGTTTGGCACTGCAGTGGTAGGGGTAGAGATAAAGGGGGTGAGACAATGAAGGGAGGTTTGGCACTGCAGTGGTAGGGGTAGAGATGGAGGGGGTGAGCAATGAAATGAGGTTTGGCAGTGCAGTGGTAGGGGTAGAGATAGAGGGGGTGAGCAATGAAGGGAGGTTTGGCACTGCAGTGGTAGGGGTAGAGATGGGGGGGTGAGCAATGAAGGGAGGTTTGGCAGTGCAGTGGTGGGGTAGAGATAGAGGGGGTGAGCAATGAAGGGAGGTTTGGCAGTGCAGTGGTAGGGTAGGGTAGTGATGGAGGGGTGAGCAATGAAATGAGGTTGGCAGTGCAGTGGTGGTAGGGGTGAGATAGGGGGGTGAGCAATGAAGGAGGTTTGGCACTGCAGTGGTAGGGGTAGAGATAGAGGGGGTGAGCAATGAAGGGAGGTTTGGCACTGCAGTGGTAGGGGTAGAGATGGAGGGGGTGAGCAATGAAATGAGGTTTGGCAGTGCAGTGGTAGGGTAGAGATAGAGGGGTGAGCAATGAGGGAGGTTTGGCACTGCAGTGGTAGGGTAGAGAGAAAGGGGGTGAGAATGAAGGGAGGTTTGGCACTGCAGTGGTAGGGGTAGAGATGGAGGGGGTGAGCAATGAAATGAGGTTTGGCAGTGCAGTGGTAGGGGTAGAGATAGAGGGGGTGAGCAATGAAGGGAGGTTTGGCACTGCAGTGGTAGGGGTAGAGATAAAGGGGGTGAGCAATGAAGGGAGGTTGGCACTGCAGTGGTAGGGGTAGAGATGGAGGGGGTGAGCAATGAAATGAGGTTGGCAGTGCAGTGGTAGGGGGTAGAGATAAGAGGCGGTGAGCAATGAAGGGAGGTTTGGCACTGCAGTGGTAGGGGTAGAGATGGAGGGGGTGAGCAATGAAGGGGGTTGGCAGTGCAGTGGTAGGGGTAGAGATAGAGGGGGGGAGCAATGAAGGGAGGTTTGGCAGTGCAGTGGTAGGGGTAGAGATGGAGGGGGTGAGCAATGAAGGGAGGTTTGGCAGTGCAGTGGTAGGGGTAGAGATGGAGGGGGTGAGCAATGAAGGGAGGTGTGCAGTGCAGTGGTAGGGGTAGAGATAGAGGGGGTGAGCATGAAGGGGGTTTGGCAGTGCCGTGGTAGGGGTAGAGATGGAGGGGGTGAGCAATGAAGGCAGGTTTGGCAGGCAGTGGAGGGGTAGAGATGGAGGGGTGAGCAATGAAGGGAGGTTTGGCAGTGCAGTGGTAGGGGTAGAGATGGAGGGGTGAGCAATGAAGGGAGGTTTGGCAGTGCAGTGGTAGGGGTAGAGATGAATGGGTGAGCAATGAAGGAGGTTTGGCAGTGCAGGGTAGGGGTAGAGATGGAGGGGGTGAGCAATGAAGGGAGGTTTGGCAGTGCAGTGGTAGGGGTAGAGATGGAGGGGGTGAGCAATGAAGGGAGGTTTGGCAGTGCAGTGGTAGGGGTAGAGATGGAGGGGGTGAGCAATGAAGGAGGTTTGGCAGTGCAGTGGTAGGGTAGAGATAGAGGGGGTGAGCATGAATGGGTTTGGCAGTGCAGTGGTAGGGGTAGTAGAGATAGAGGGGGTGAGCAATGAAGGGAGGTTTGGCAGTGCAGTGGTAGGGGGTAGAGATATAAGGGGGTGAGCAAGGAAGGAGGTTTGGCATGCAGTGGTAGGGGTAAGATGGAGGGGGTGAGCACTGAAATGAGGTTTGGCAGTGCAGTGGTAGGGTGAGAGATAGGAGGGGGTGGAGCAATGAAGGGAGGTTTGGCACTGCAGGGTAGGGTAGAGATAGAGATAGGGGGTGAGCAATGAGGGAGGTTTGGGCAGTGCAGTGGTAGGGGTAGAGAGGGGGGTGAGCAATGAAGGAGGTTGGCAGTGCAGTGGTAGGGTAGGGGTGAGGAGGGGGTGAGCAATGAAGGGAGGTTGAAGTGCAGTGGTAGGGTAGAGATAGAGGGGGTGAGCAATGAAAGGAGGTTTGGCAGTGCACTCGTAGAGGTAGAGATGGAGGGGGTGAACAATGAAAAGGAGGTTTGGCAGTGCACTGGTAGGGGTAGAGGTGGAGGGGTTGAGCAATGAAAGGAGGTTGGCAGTGCAGTTGTAGGAGTAGAGATACAGGGGTGAGCAATGAAAGGAGGTTTGGCAGTGCAGTGGTAGGGGTAGAGATGAGGGGGTGAGCAATGAAGGGAGGTTTGGCAGTGTAGTGGTAGGGGTAGAGATAGAGGGGGGTGAGCAATGAAGGGAGGTTGGCAGTGCAGTGGTAGGGGTAGTGATGGAGGGAGTGAGCAATGAAATGAGGTTTGGCAGTGCAGTGGGAGGGGTAGAGATGGAGGGGGTGAGCAATGAAGGCAGGTTTGGCACTGGTGGTAGGGGTAGAGATAGGGGGGTGAGCAATGAAGGGAGGTTTGGCAGTGCAGTGGTAGGGGTAGAGATGGAGGGGGTGAGCAATGAAATGAGGTTGGCATGTGCAGTGGTAGGGTAGATAGAGGGGGTGAGCAATGAAGGGAGGTTTGGCATGCAGTGGTAGGGGTAGAGATAAAGGGGGTGAGCAATGAAGGGAGGTTTGGCACTGCAGTGGTAGGGGTAAAGATGGAGGGGGTGAGCAATGAAATGAGGTTTGGCAGTGCAGTGGTAGGGGTAGAGATAGAGGGGGTGAGCAATGAAGGGAGGTTTGGCACTGCAGTGGTAGGGGTAGAGATAAAGGGGGTGAGCAATGAAGGGAGGTTTGGCACGTGCAGTGGTAGGGGTAGAGATGGAGGGGGTGAGCAATGAAATGAGGTTTGGCAGTGCAGTGGTAGGGGTAGAGATAGAGGGTGAGCAATGAATGAAGGGAGGTGGCACTGCAGTGGTAGGGGTAGAGATGGAGGGGGTGAGCAATGAAGGGAGGTTTGGCAGTGCAGTGGTAGGGGTAGAGATAGAGGGGGTGACAATGAAGGGAGGTTTGGCAGTGCAGTGGTAGGGGTAGAAGAGGGAGGGGTGAGCAATGAAGGGAGGTTTGGCAGTGCAGTGGTAGGGGTAGAGATGGAGGGGGTGAGCAATGAAGGGAGGTTTGGCAGTGCGTGGTAGGGGTAGAGAGAGAGGGGGTGAGCAATGAAGGGAGGTTTGGCAGTGCAGTGGTAGGGGTAGAGATGGAGGGGGTGAGCAATGAAGGGAGGTTTGGCAGTGCAGTGGTAGGGGTAGAGATGGAGCGGGTGAGCAATGAAGGGAGGTTGGCAGTGTAGTGGTAGGGGTAGAGATGGAGGGGGTGAGTAAAGGGAGGTTTGGCAGTGCAGTGGTAGGGGTAGAGATGAGGGTGAGCAAGAAGGGAGGTTTGGCAGTGCAGTGGTAGGGGTGAGATGGAGGGGGTGAGCAATGAAGGGAGGTTTGGCAGTGCAGTGGTAGTGGTAGAGGGTTAGAGATGGAGGGGGTGAGCAATGAAGGGAGGTTTGGCAGTGCAGTGGTAGGGGTAGGAGATGGAGGGGGTGAGCAATGAAGGGAGGTTTGGCAGTGCAGTGGTAGGGGTAGAGATAGGGGGTGAGCAATGAATGAGGTTTGGCAGTGCAGTGGTGGGGTAGGATAGAGGGGGTGAGCAATGAAGGGAGGTTTGGCACTGCAGTGGTAGGGGTAGAGATAAAGGGGGTGAGCAATGAAGGGAGTTTGGCACTGCAGTGGGTAGGGGTAGAGATGGAGGGGGTGAGCAATGAAAGGAGGTTTGGCAGTGCAGTGGTAGGGGTAGAGATAGAGGGGGTGAGCAATGAAGGGAGGTTTGGCACTGCAGTAGTAGGGGTAGAGAAAAGGGGTGAGCAATGAAGGGAGGTTTGGCACTGCAGTGGTAGGGGTAGAGATGGAGGGGGTGGCAATGAATGAGGTTGCATGGCAGTGGTCAGGGTAGGGGTAGAGATAGAGGCGGGTGAGCAATGAAGGGAGGTTTGGCACTGCAGTGGTAGGGTAGAGATGGAGGGGTGAGCATGAAGGGAGGTTTGGCAGTGCAGTGGTAGGGGTAGAGATAGAGGGGGTGAGCAATGAAGGGAGGTTTGGCAGTGCAGTGGTAGGGGTAGAGATGGAGGGGGGTGAGCAATGAAGGGAGGTTTGGCAGTGCAGTGGTAGGGGTAGAGATGGAGGGGGTGAGCAATGAAGGGAGGTTTGGCAGTGCAGTGGTAGGGGTAGGGATGAGGGGGTGAGCAATGAAGGGAGGTGTGGCAGTGCAGTGGTAGGGGTAGAGATGGAGGGGGTGAGCAATGAAGGGAGGTTTGGCAGTGCAGTGGTAGGGTAGAGATGGAGGGGGGTGAGCAATGAAGGGAGGTTTGGCAGTTGTGGTAGGGTAGGATGGAGGGGTGAGCAATGAAGGGAGGTTTGGCAGTGCAGTGGTAGGGGTAGAGATGAATGGGTGAGCAATGAAGGAGGTTGGCAGTGCAGTGGTAGGGTAGAGATGGAGGGGGTGAGCAATGAATGAAATGAGGTTTGGCAGTGCAGTGGTAGGGGTAGAGATGGAGGGGGTGAGCAATGAAGGGAGGTTTGGCAGTGCAGTGGTAGGGGTAGAGATGAAGGGTGAGCAATGAAGGGAAGTTTGGCAGTGCAGTGGTAGGGGTAGAGATGGAGGGGGTGAGCAATGAATGAGGTTTGGCAGTGCAGTGGTAGGGGTAGAGATAGAGGGGGTGAGCAATGAAGGGGGGTTTGGCAGTGCAGTGGTAGGGGTAGAGATGGAGGGGTGAGCAATGAAGGGAGGTTTGGCAGTGCAGTGGTAGGGGTAGAGATGGAGGGGGTGAGCAATGAAGGGAGGTTTGGCAGTGCAGTGGTAGGGGTAGATAGAGGGGGTGAGCAATGAAATGAGGTTTGGCAGTGCAGTGGTAGGGGTAGAGATAGAGATAGGAGGGGGTGAGGCAATGAAGGGAGGTTGTGCACTGCAGTGGTAGGGGTAGGGTAGAGATAAAGGGGGGGGGCAATGAAGGGAGGTTGGCACTGCAGTGGTAGGAGGTAAAGATGGAGGGGGTGAGCAGAAATGAGGTTTGGCAGTGCAGTGGTAGGGGTAGAGATAGAGGGGGTGAGCAAGAAGGGAGGTTTGGCATGCAGTGGTAGGGGTAGAGATAAAAGGGGGGTGAGCAATGAAGGGAGGTTTGGCACTGCAGTGGTAGGGGTAGAGATGGAGGGGGTGAGCAATGAAAAGGAGGTTTGGCAGTGCAGTGGTAGGGGTAGAGAGGAGGGGTGAGCAATGAAGGGAGGTTTGGCAGTGCAGTGGTAGGGGTAGAGTGGAGGGGGTGGCAATGAAGGGAGGTTTGGCAGTGCAGTGGTAGGGTAGAGATAGAGGGGGTGAGCAATGAAGGAGGTTTGGCAGTGCAGTGGTAGGGGTAGAGATGGAGGGGGTGAGCAATGAAGGGAGGTTTGGCAGTGCAGTGGTAGGGGTAGAGATGCAGGGGGTGAGCAATGAAGGGAGGTTTGGCGTGCAGTGGTAGGGGTAGAGATAGAGGGGGTGAGCAATGAAGGGAGGTTGGCAGTGCAGTGGTAGGGGTAGAGATGGAGGGGGTGAGCAATGAAGGGAGGTTTGGCAGTGCAGTGGTAGGGGTAGAGATGGAGGGGGGGAGCAATGAAGGGAGGTTGCAGTGTAGTGGTAGGGTAGAGATGGAGGGGGTGAGCAATGAAGGGAGGTTGGCAGTGCGCAGTGGTAGGGGTAGAGATGAATGGGTGAGCAATGAAGGGAGGTTTGGCAGTGCAGTGGTAGGGGTAGAGATGGAGGGGGTGAGCAATGAAATGAGGTTTGGCAGTGCAGTGGTAGGGGTAAGAGATAGAGGGGGTGAGCAATGAAGGGAGGTTTGGCAGTGCAGTGGTAGGGTGTAGAGATGGAGGGGGTGAGCAATGAAGGGAGGTTTGGCAGTGCAGTGGTAGGGGTAGAGATGGAGGGGGTGAGCAATGAAGGGAGGTTTGGCAGCAGTGCAGGGGTAGAGATAGAGGGGGTGAGCAATGAAGGGAGGTTTGGCAGGAGTGGTAGGGGTAGAGATGGAGGGGTGAGCAATGAAGGGAGTTTGGCAGTGCATGTGGTAGGGGTAGAGATAAAGGGGGTGAGCAATGAAGGAGGTTTGGCAGGGCAGTGGTAGGGGTAGAGATGGAGGGGGTGAGCAATGAAGGGAGGTTTGGCAGTGCAGTGGTAGGGTGGTAGAGATGGAGGGGGTGAGCAATGAAGGGAGGTTTGGCAGTGCAGTGGTAGGGTGTAGAGAGATAGAGGGGTGAGCAGCAATGAAGGGAGGTTTGGCAGTGCAGTGGTAGGGGTGGTAGAGATGGAGGGGGGAGCAATGAAGGAGGTAGGTTTGGCAGTGCAGTGGTAGGGGTAGAGAGGAGGGGTGAGCAATGAAGGGAGGTTTGGCAGTGTAGTGGTAGGGGTAGAGATGGAGGGGGTGAGCAATGAAGGGAGGTTTGGCAGTGCAGTGGTAGGGGTAGAGATGAATGGGTGAGCAATGAAGGGAGGTTTGGCAGTGAGTGGTAGGGGTAGAGTAGAGTGAATGGGTGAGCAATGAAGGGAGGTTTGGCAGTGTAGTGGTAGGGGTAGAGATGGAGGGGGTGAGCAATGAAGGGGTTGGCAGTGCAGTGGTAGGGGTAGAGATGGAGGGGGTGAGCAATGAAATGAGGTTTGGCAGTGCAGTGGTAGGGGTAGAGATAGAGGGGGTGAGCAATGAAGGGAGGTTTGGCAGTGCAGTGGTAGGGGTAGAGATGGAGGGGGTGAGCAATGAAGGGAGGTTTGGCAGTGCAGGGGTGGGGGTAGAGATGGAGGGGGTGAGCAATGAAGGGAGGTTTGGCAGTGCAGTGGTAGGGGTAGAGATGGAGGGGGTGAGCAATGAGGGGAGGTTTGGCAGTGCAGTGGGAGGGGTAGAGATGGAGGGGGTGAGCAATGAAGGGAGGTTTGGCAGTGCCAAACCTCCCTTCATTGCTCACCCCCTTTATCTCTACCCCTACCACTGC
>JAACNH010001407.1:54445-77854 GCA_019447015.1 Hymenochirus boettgeri | reverse complement strand
CTTTATCAGTACTTACCTTTTATGAACTGAAAGTCCTTGCTGCACTGAGACTGGCTTCCATTGGACTAACTCACCTGCTATAAGTACTTTACTCACCTGAGCACACACCTTGGGTGGAGTTAAGAGACTTTTTAAAGCAGCATCATAGAAGGAATAAACATGTAAGCAAATTAAATTTGGGTTTTCACTAGGCTTTTATTTTGTATGTGTAATAGATGATAGATAGATAGATAGATAGATAGATGATAGATGATAGATGATAGATAGATAGATAGATAGATAGATATGAATAGATAGATATGGAAGATAGAATAGAAGCATCGATAGATAGATAGGAGAGACAGACAGACAGACAGACAGAGCTAGATAGATAGATAATATAGTAGATAGAATGAGATAATGATGAAGATAGATCTAGATAGATAAATAAGATAGATAATGATAGATGATGATAATAGTAATAGATAGATTAGATAGAAGAGACAAAGACAGTAGATGAATAGATAGATAGGATAGATGAGAGAAGATGATTTAAGATGTAGTTAGCTTTTAGATAGATAGATATAGATAGAGAGATAGATAGATAGCTACCGATCAGTAGCTAAACTCGACTAGACTGATAGCGTCGCTAGACTAGTAACTCGTACGTCGATAGTAGCTAGTCGTACGATGTGTAGATAGCTACGTGCTAAGTGTTGTCGCTGATAGATGTCGCTCGCTAGCTACGACTTAGTCGATCGACTGCTACGACTGACCGACTGCTCGCTCGAGCACTCTCCAGCTACGCATTCCGATAGACTAGTAGCTAGATAAGATTATGCTCTGACTCTGCTGTAGCATAGTCGATAGCTAGAAAGATGCTATGATAAGTATATGATAGAAATATGAGATGAGTAAAGAAACGATAGATAGATGATATAGGCGATTTTTACTTGTCAGTGATTCTCGCCTCTAACCTCCCATCTTACAATTCACTGGGGCTGATTCTGCTCCTCCAGATCTGATGGACATTGAATTACCCCCCATCTTACAATCACTGGGGCTGATTCTGCTCCTCAGATCTGATGGACATTGGATTACCCCCCATCTACAATTCCACTGGGGCTGATTCTGCTCCCAGATCGATGGACATTGAATATCCCCCCCATCTTACATTCACTGTGGCTGATTCTGCTCCTCCAGATCTGATGGACATTGGAATTATCCCCCCCCTTACAATTCACTGTGGCTGATTCTGCTCCTCCAGATCTGATGGACATTGGAATTATCCCCCCCATCTTACAATTCACTGGGGCTGATTCTGCTCCTCCAGATCTGATGGACATTGGAATTATCCCCCCCATCTACAATTCACTGGGGCGATTCGCTCCTCCAGATCCTGATGGACATTGGAATTATCCCCCCCATCTTTACAATTCAATGGGGCTGATTCTGCTCCTCCAGATCTGATGGACATTGGACTTATCCCCCCATCTTACACTCACTGGGGCTGATCTGCTCCTTCCAGATCTGATGGACATTGGAATTATCCCCCCATCTTACAATTCACTGGGGCTGATTCTGCTCCTCCAGATCTGATGGACATTGGAATTATCCCCCCCATCTTACAATTCACTGGGGCTGATTCTGCTCCTCCAGATCTGATGGACATTGGAATTATCCCCCCCATCTTACAATTCACTGGGGCTGATTTCTGATCCTCCATAGTGATGGACATTGGAATTATCCCCCCATCTTACAATCACTGGGGCTGATTCTGCTCCTCCAGATCTGATGGACATTGGAATTATCCCCCCATCTTACAATTCACTGTGGCTGATTCTTGCTCTCCAGTATCTGATGGACATGGAATTATCCCCCCCATCTTACAATTCACTGTGGCTGATTCTGCTCCTCCAGATCTGATGGACATTGGAATTATCCTGGAACATGTACAAAAGATAAAATGTTTTATTACTGTTCTAACCAATGATAATGAACCTTCAGGTAACTAAGTCAGACAGCGGGGGGCACTTTAAAGTCCTTATGGGGGTCCTGATGTTAAAACCTCCTCATTGTCATCAAATAACCAAATGTCCATTTTCTATAGTAAATTCCTCTCGTTATTAAACTAATCGCAGAGTCTAAAATACCAGGAAAATCCAATTGTCTGCCGTGTGGTCATCCCTGCCGGGCTATGGAAACTATGGAACGATGGGAAGTACACGTGGGACGGTTATAACCAAACGCTCATTGTAAAATGGACCTTCTCTGGGTCCCGGTTATATCAGACCCGAGGCCACATGTGGCCCATTGGTTGCCCTTGACTGGACCCTTAATACTAGACCTGTATCCAATGATTCATTGAACTTGATGTAAAATATTTCCACTTTTATAAAATCCAGTTTTGCAATGTCTATAATGAGAATAAATTGAACCTATTAGTCTGGCCCTTTAAGACAATCCAAGCGAGACCCCCCATGAAATTGATTTGCCCACCCCTGGTGTATATTCTCTCTAGGCTGGGTAACTTCAGGTCCGTACACACTGGTCCCATCAGGGGTTATTGGTACCGCATGTAACACACAGAACACATCCGCACAGTCAATGGAGAGGGAACCTTGGCGGAGTGGAAGGATTTGTTCACCTTGTAAACCTGCATTTACCGGATAATCTCGGGCAATTACGTGTTTATAGGAAGCTCTGGAAATTGGTTCTGTTCCTTCCCCAGCTGTGATTACCTGTTTTCCAGTAAAGGGCAAGAACCGTATTTTGTGCCGATATTCCTGGTAAAATCTCATGGAGATGAAACCTTTTGTGATCTGTCCGTAAACAGCAATCGGTTTCCCCCTATAACAGCGCTCTGTATCCTTCTGGGATCATTTAAAGGGACACCAACAGATTTCATGTACTTTGTTAAAGGGCACGTCCACCCTAATCGTTTTTTTATATATATATAATGTCGGGCACCATCCACGGAGAGCGCTGCAGGAACGAAGGGCTGTAAGTAGCGTTCGGAATCTTTTTTTAACAAAATGGCGGTTGGGGTGGGCAGGGATTCCCTACACTACAGAGAAAGGATATAAAGCTAGGTCGATGGCCAGCCATGGATGGATCCGGATGGTGGGAGGGAGGGGGGGAAAGGGCGGAGGCCACAGAGGAGGCGGAAACCTTTTGGACAGGAAGACAGCTCCTACTCTTCAGTTTCCTGGACTTTGGACAAGCATTGCAGGGGAACCATAAGGAGCAGAGATGTAAGGTAAGGATTTATTATCACTACACAGTGGGGCCAGTATGGGGTTAAATTTTAGTTTGGGGGTGGATATTGCCCTTTAAGTACAGTAAATCTGTTAATCACAGGGAGAACAGTTATACCCACCTCCCTGTGAATAATAGAACGCTCGTGGAACTGCAACACTTACCTACTGGGGCTCCACTCGCGGCTCCTTCTCAACTGTCGGGGCGCTGTCCCAACCAAGCACCTATAGAATAGATAAGCGACGATGGGGAAGGCGCTGCAGGTGAATCGCTGGTAGGTAAGTGTTGTAGTGTCCCCGGGCGTCCTATTATTTACAGGGGATTGGTTATAAACCGTCTCACCTATCTGTGAGTAATAAAAACAGATTTACTGTGCCTTTAATAAGAGATTAGGCCCATACTGTATGTAAATTGGGCCTCAACCAAATAAGATGATACTTTTCACTGCTCTATATCTAATTGGTTGTTTGCACCTCTCATTAAATAAATCCCTTTGTCCCTGACCGTGACATCCCGGGGACACCGGTGTAATAAACCCCAGTCCTCCTCTAGATAGGAAAACACAGAGACAGAGAATATTAATATAAGAGAAATTATTATGTATAGAGAGAATATTATATATAGAGAGAATATTATTATATAGAGAATATTATTATATAGAGAGAGAATAGTATTATATATAGAAGCATATTCATTATATCGAGCGCCTCTTTCTTCTCCATCAGCGCGCCTCATTCTTCTCTCGCGCGCCTCTCTCTCTCGCGCGACTATTCTCTCTAGCGCGCATCTCTTGGCGCCCTCTTCTTCTCTCTCCTCTTCTTATCGCGCGCGCCTCGTCTTCTCCTCTCGCGCCCTTCATTCTCTCGCGGCGCTCGTCTTCTCTCTCGCGCGCCTCTTTCTCTCGCGCGCCTCGTCCTCTCTCGCGCGCCTCTTCCTCTCTCGCGCGCGCCTCGTCTTCTCTCTCGCCGCGCCTCTTCTTCTCTCGCTGCGCGCCTCGTCTACTCTCGCGCGCCTCTTCTTCTCTCTGCGCGCCTCGTCTCTCTCGCGCGCCTTTCTCTCTCTCGCCCTCTTCTTCTCTAGCGCGCGCCTCGTCTTCTCTCCTCGCGCGCCTCTTCTTCTCTCCGCGCGCGCCTCGTCTTCTCTCTCGCGCGCTCTTCCTTCTCTCGCGCGCTCTTCTCTCTCGTCGCGCGCCTCTCTTCCTCTCGCGCCTCTTCTGCTCTCTCGCGCGGCGCCTCGTCTTCTCTCTCGCGCCCCTCTTCTTCTCTCGCGCGCGCCTCGTCTTCTCTCTCGCGCGCCTCTTCTTCTCTCGCCGCCTTCTCTCTCGCGCGCCTCTTCTCTCTCGCGCGCCTCGTCTCTCCTCGCCGCTTCTCTCTCCGCCTCGTCTTCTCTCCGCCTCTTCTTCTCTCGCGCCTCTTCCCCTCTCGCGCCGCCCTCCTCTCTTCTCGCCGCGCCTCTTCTTCTCTCGCGCGGCGCCTCGTCTTCTCTCCGCGCGCCTCTTCTCTCCTCGCGCGCGCCTCTTCTTCTCTCGCGCGCCTTCTCGCGCTTCCGTCTCTCGCCGCCTCTTCTTCTCTCGCGCGCCTCGTCTCTCTGCGCGCCTCTTCTTCTCCTCGCCGCCTCTCTTCTCTCCTCGCGCGCCATCTTCTCTCTCGCGCGCCTCTTCTTCCCGCGGCCTCCGCTTCTCTCCGCGCGCTCTTCTCTCTCGCGCGCCTCTTCTTCTCTCGCGCGCCTCTCCTTCTCTCGCGCGCGCTCTCTCTCGCCGCTCTTCTCTCTCGCGCGCCTCTTCTTCCTCGGCGGGCTCTTCGTCTTCTCTCCTCCGCGCGCGCTCTCTTCTTCTCCTCGCCGTCCTCGTCTATTCTCGCGCCGCCTCTTCTTCTCTCGCGCCTCTTCCCCTCTCGGCCGCTCCTCTTCTCTCGCGCGCCTCTTTCTCTCCGCGCCTCTTCTTCTCTCGGCCTCGCCTTCTCCTCTTCTCTCAGCCGCGCCTTTCTTCTCTCTCGCCGCCTCATTCTTCCTCCGCGCGCTCCTCTTCCTACTCTCGCGCGCCTCTTCTTCTCGCCCCTCTTCCCCTCTCGCGCGCGCCTCCTCTTCTCCTCGCGCGCCTCTTCTCCCCACCCCCCCTCTCTCGCGCGCCTCTTCTTCTCTCGCCGCGCCTCGTCTCTCCCTCGCGCGCCTCTTGGTTCTCTCGCGCGCCTCTTCTTCTCTCGCCCTCTCTTCTCTCGACCTCTTCTTCCCTAGCGCCCTCTTCTTCTCTCGCGCTCCTCTCCTCGCCCGCTCTGTCTCGGCGCCTTCTGTCCTCGCGCCTCTTCTTCTCCCGCGCCTCTTCTTCTCTCGCGCGCCTCTTCTTCTCTCTACCGCCTCTTCTTTTCTCGCCAGCGCCCTCTTCTTCTCGCGCCTCCTTCTTTCCGCCGCCTCTCCTTGTCGATCCGCCCTCTACGCTCCTTCGTCGTTCGCGCGCCTCTTCTGCTCTCTAGCCTCTTCTTCCTCTCCCGCCTCGTTCTTCTGCTCGCGCCTCTTCTTCTCTCCGCGCCCCTCTTCTCTCTCTCGCGCCTCTTCGCTTCTCGCCCCATCTTCTTCTCTGCCCCTCTTGTCTCTCGCGCCTCTTCTTCTATCGCCCCTCTTCGCGCGCGCGGCCTCGTCGTCGCGCGCCACGCTTCTTCTCTCCCCCCCTCTTCGTCTCTCGCCCCTCGTCTTCGCTCGCCCCTCTGCTTCTCTCGCGCTCGCTCCCTTTTTTTTTTTTTTTTTTGGTTGGTGCTGGGGGTGGTTGGTGTTTTTTTTTTTTTTATTTTTTTGTTTCCCGTCTAGCGCCCCTCTGCTTTTCTCCCGCCCCTCTCTTCTCTCCCCCTCTCTTGTTGTCTCCGCGCCGCTGCTGCTCGCCCCTCTGCTTCTCTACTCCTCTTCTTCTCTCGCGCGCCTCTTCTGCTCTCGCCCCGCGGTCGCGCGCCCGCCCCTTTCTTCGCTGCTCCCCTCTTCGTCTCGCTCGGCCTCTCTTCTCTCGCCCCTCTTCTTCTCTCGCCCCTTTCCCCTTCGCGAGCGGCGCCTCTTCTTCTCTCGCCCCTCCTCTTCTCTCGCCCTCTTCGTCTCGCGCCCACTCTTCTTCTCGCGCGCCGCTGCTTCTCGCGCGCCATCTGGAGCGCGCGCCCTATGCTTCTCTCGCCCGCCTCTCTTCGAGCGCCCCTCTTCTTCTCTCGCCCTTTCTTCGCTCTCGCGCCTTTCTTCTTCGCGCGCTCGTCCTTCTCTCGCCCCTCTTCTTCTCTCGCGGCCTCTGCTTCTCTCGCCCCTCTTCTTCTCTGTCGCGCCTCTGAGCTCGCGCGCAGCCTCTTCTTTCTAGCCCATCTGCCTCCGCGCCCCTCGCGGATCTAGCGCGCCGCTTCTGCTCTCGCCCACATCGTCTTCTCGCGCCCTCTTCCTTCTCTCGCGCCTCGTATTCTCTCGCGCTGCCTCGTCTTCGCGCGCCCCCGCGGCGGCGCGCGCCCTCTGCTTCTCTCGAGCGCCTCTTCTCTCTCGCCCCTCCTATCTTCGTCGCGCCTCTTCTTCTCTCGCGCCTCTTCTTCTCTCCCCCCTCTTCTTCTACTCGCCCCTCGCTTCTCTCCCGCGCCTCTTCGCTGGTGTTTTCCTTCTCTCGGCATGCCCCAGCGCCGGGCGGGCGTTTTCTTCGTTTCTCGTGCCCCGGCTCCTGCCTTCCTGCCTCGGTCTTTTCGGCCCCTTCTTTCCTCTCCTTCCGGTTCTTTTGCCCTTGCCTGTCGCTGTCCCCTGCGCTTGCCGGCGACGGCGGCGAAGGCGCCGGCCCCCTTGCGTTGCCCTGCGTCTCCGGCCCCACAGCCAGAGCAAGCCGCCGGTCATTGGTGCTGGGTCGCGCGGGGGGGGGCCTCTACCGCTGCGCCCGTCTCGCGCCGGGGGCCCCCCTGGCCCTCCTCCACCGGTTCTGTCCTTCTTGTCCGGCCGGGCAGGCACGGGGCGGGCGCCGCCCGGTGGGGCGTCCCCGCCCCCAGGCAGGCGCAGCTCGGGCTTCCGGTTTCGTCCTTCCCCTCTTTTCGTGTCCTTCCCTTCGCTCCCCTGGCTTTCGTTCTGGCGCCGGGTCGCTCGTCCACTCCGCTGGCCTCGCCTGCCCGCCAGGCCTTGGCCACGCCTCTGTGTCCCCTTCTGTCCCTCGGCCCCTCCCCCTTCGCCGCTCCCCGCCAGGTGTTAAGGTGTGATTAGATAGGTGGCTAAGAGGTGTTATAGGAACGCCCCAGAGTAAGGTGTCAAAACAGCATTGTACATGGCAGACAGTTTGGTGTCGACCCCCCCACCTCTATTGTAGGCTTGGTTTCTTTCTTTTCACATAAATGGCCTCCTTAACACCTCTCTTGAACCATTCACGTTCCTTCCAGTAATATTAACATTACAATCTTGCAAAGGGTCTGTCCTTTATCCTTAAGATGCAGGTATACACTGTCTGAGTCCTGACCCAGGAATTGGGCTCTTCTTGTGGCTGGGCCATACGTTGATGCAGTTGCTGTATGGTCTCCCCCACATACATCAGAGCATTCTTCAACTGCAACTGACTGCTTCATACTGTAAATTGTGTATATACCTGTAAATTGTGTATACTGTAAATGGTATAGAACGGTATTTGTGTATATACTGTAAATTGTGTATATACTGTAAATGTTGTATATACGGTAAATTGTGTATCTAATGTAAATTGTGTATATACTTAAATGTGTATATATGTAAATTGTGTATATACGTTAAATTGTGTAATACTCGTAAATTGTGTAGTATACGGGTAAATTTTGTATATACCTGTAAATTGTGTATATACGGTAAATTGTGTATTACTGTAAAATTTGTGTATATACGGTCCATGTGTATATAAAAACGGTAATTGTGTATAACTGTTAATTGTGTATAATATATTTATGGTAAAATTGTGTCTATACTGTATTTGTGTATATACGGTAAATTGTGTATATACGGTACATTGTGCATATCCCTTTAAATTGTTGTAGCATACTCCGGTAACATTGTGTATCTCCTGTCCCTGTGTGTCTCTCCGGTCCCTTGTGTCTCCTCCGGTCACTTTGTCTCTTTCCTGTCCCATTGTGTCCTCTACGGCTCCCCTCTGTGTATATACTGTAAATTGTGTATATACGGTAATTGTTATATACTGTCAATTGTGTATATACGGTTAAAATGTGTATATCAAAGGTAAATGTGTAAAAATAACTGTAAATTGTGTAACATAAAAAATAAAACGGTAATTGTGTATATACTGTAAATTGTGTATATATTGTAAATGTGTATTCTGTAATTGTGAGTACAATAAACGGTAATTGTGTATATACGGTAAATGTGTGCATATACTGTAAATTGTGTATATTGGTAATTGTGTATATATCCTGTAAATTGTGTATATACGGTAAATTGTGTATATACGGTAAATTGTGTATATACGGTAAATTGTGTATATACGGTAAATGGACGTTTCACATTGACCTCATATGTTTGTAAGGTTAAAGGGCAGTTCACCCATAAAATAACACACATGGCTGCAGAACCCCACTTACACTTTACTTCCCCAAAGATGCACCTGAACATACCGACAGGGCCCGGTCCCTTGCCCCCTGGGTGCCACATCCTGCAGCTGTTGGAAGCTCGTTTCAAGCAGGTAGAGCAGCAGTTTGGAGCTTCTTGTCGCGGCTGTCAGCTATTGGCACGTGATGCACCGGGCGAGGTACCGGGTTTGTGGGGTTGAATTGAATTCTATTGCTGGACGTGCCGTTTAACCCTTTAACTGCCCTAAACTGTAATATTTCATAATCACAGAATAAATGAGGATGAAATGCACCAAACTGTTACGAGTCGCGCGAGAGAAGAGAGGTTCGCGCGAGATAGACGTATTCGCCTCTATATAAGAAGATGCTCGCGAGATGAAACAGGCTGCGCGGCGTAGGAGAAGAAGAATAGGGTCTCGGCGAGAGGGAAGCTAGGCGGCGCGCGAGATAATAATTCGAAGAAGGCTCTCGATAGAAAGCCGCTTAGACATAATAATTTGCCGTGATATTAGATAGGCTCTGTGCTCGGTTGGGCCCTACAGAAGGAGGACGGGTATAATACACGTTGGCCCCCGGGAGGTCCGGTCAGGACAAAGGGATTTATGTAATGAGAGGTGCAAACCAACCAATTAGATATAGAGCGTGAAAAGTTATCATCTTATTGGTTGAGGCCAATTTACATACAGTATGGGCCTAATCTCTTATTAAGGCACCGTACAAATCTGTTTTCTATTACTCACATGAGGTGAGACCGGTTATAACCAATCCCCTGTAAATAATAGGACGCCCGGGGACCCACACAACACTTACCTACCAGCCGATTCCCTGCAGCGCCTTCCCCCATCGCTCGCTTATCTATTCTATAGGTGCTTGGTTGGGACACGCGCCCCGACAGTTGAGAAGAGCCGCGAGTGGAGCCCCAGTAGGTAAGTGTTGCAGGTTCCACGAGCGTTCTATTATTCACAGGAGGTGGGTATAACTGTTCTCCCTGTGATTAACAGATTTACTGTACTTAAAGGGCAATATCCACCCCCAAACTAAAATTTAACCCCATACTGGCCCCACTGTGTAGTGATATAAATCCTTACCTTACAGCTCGTGCTCCTTATGGTTCTCCCTGCTATGATAGAGAATATTATTATATAGAGAGAATATTATTATATAGACAATATTATTATATAGACAATATTATTATATACAGAGAATATTCTCTGGTTTTTAATTCTCTATGAATTCCCAGAGAGCAGGAGGTCGTTTTCTTATTTTCTAGTGAAATCGGCTCCTGCCTTAATGACTCGGTTATTTTCGGAACATTATTTACTCTAATTAAGGTTATTTTGACATTTATTTAGATGTCACCTGCGCTTTGCATGATATGAGGATATTAGCAAGGGAAACAATTGCGTTATAACTTCTTATCATTCAACCACATCAAGAGGCCACAAGCCAAGCAGTTAATTTTCGGATTAGTTAGAGAGGGGGGGGGGTCCCTCTAATCGAGACAAAGTCTAGAGAAAGGGGGAAACCAATGGAAATAATAAACAGGTTTTATTTACTTCTTGTAATGAATTGATGTACTTTGATGTCTGAATAAAGGTTGTTTAGTTAAAGAAACAAATTAATATTCTCTCTATTTCTTCTTTTTCTTCTATTTCACATATTTATTGTATTCAATTAGATCAACTGGATATTATATAGAGAGAATATTATTATATAGACAATATTATTATATAGACAATATTATTATATAGAGAGAATATTCTCTGGTTTTTAATTCTCTATGAATTCCCAGAGAGCAGGAGGTCGTTTTCTTATTTTCTAGTGAAATCGGCTCCTGCCTTAATGACTCGGTTATTTTCGGAACATTATTTACTCTAATTAAGGTTATTTTGACATTTATTTAGATGTCACCTGCGCTTTGCATGATATGAGGATATTAGCAAGGGAAACAATTGCGTTATAACTTCTTATCATTCAACCACATCAAGAGGCCACAAGCCAAGCAGTTAATTTGTGGATTAGTTAGAGAGGGGGGGGGTCCCTCTAATCGAGACAAAGTCTAGAGAAAGGGGGAAACCAATGGAAATAATAAACAGGTTTTATTTACTTCTTGTAATGAATTGATGTACTTTGATGTCTGAATAAAGGTTGTTTAGTTAAAGAAACAAATTAATATTCTCTCTATTTCTTCTTTTTCTTCTATTTCACATATTTATTGTATTCAATTAGATCAACTGGACTTGAAATGTAGTTCTTGAAGACGTTTCGCTAGTCATCCGACTGGATCTCTCAATTCAGAATGACTTGTACAAGAATCTGTGGCAATTATGTACCCTGGAAAATCCCAATTAGCATATCACAGCCAGGTGTTAAGGGTGTGATTGGATAGTGGCTAAGAGGTGTTATAGGAACGCCCAGAGTAAGGTGTTAAAACAGCATTGAAGAGGTGTTATAGGAACGCCCAGAGTAAGGTGTTAAAACAGCATTGTACATGGCAGACAGTTGGTGTCGAACCCCCCCACCTCTATTTAGGCTTGGTTTCTTTATTTTCACATAAATGGCCTCCTTAACACCTCTCTTGAACCAGTCACGTTCCTTCGCCAGTATGTTAACATTACAATCTTCAAAGGTATGTCCTTTATCCTTAATATGCAGGTACACGGCTGAGTCCTGACCCGAGGAATTGGCTCTTCTGTGCTGGGCCATACGTTGATGCAGTTGCTGTTTATTCGTCTAGCGCGCATATTTTCATCGCGACTCCTGCCTCTCTCGCCGTTTATTATAGAGCAGAATATATTCTAGAGAGCTCTCTTATATCTTAGAGCATATTAGATATGTCGAGAGAAATATATCTATGCATATTCTTCCGATAATCTTCTTATTAGAAGACGATATTCTCTAGAGAATATTATTATCAGAGAATCTATTCGATAGAGAATCCTATGATATGAAGACTATTATATACCATATTATTATATCGAGACTCTTATTATCTCGAGAAGTATCATTAAAGGTAGAGAATATTATTATAATATGATATTATTATATACATCTATTCTTATATCAAATCTTATTAACCGAGCACTATTTATTCTATGGATATATCTATCGAATATATTATACACATCCTACCCATTATTTTTTTGGTTTATATGGAATATTATTATATCGACATATTATTAATCGACAATTATAGATCTACCCTATTCTTTGCTCGCTGAGACTACTTCTTCTCGAGACCATCTTATTTTATACAGCCAATATTATTAATCAGACACTCTTGTTGTATAGAAGAAATTATTTACCACACTATCTTATATCATAAGCGTCTGATATGATGTAATATTATTAAATCGAACCATCTTCTTAAATAACCGAACACCATTCTTATATAGCCTCCATATTAATTATCTCTAGGAATATTTTATAGAGACATCTTATTCTATCGACAATATTATTATATCGAGAACTATTAGTATCATCGACACTCTTCTTATATAGCATATTACTTCATATAGAGAAGCATATCTTCCTCTACATAGACCATTATTCTCTTAACCATATCTTCTCTAGACCATATTTATATCATCGCAGAATCATTCTTCTTAGAGAATATTCTTATTAGAGACAAGTATTATAAGACAAATATTATTAGAAATTATAGATGACAATATTTATGTAATAGAACAATAATTAATTATAGCGAGAAGATCATATTTTATTTAGACAATATATTATATAGAGAGAATATTAGTATTGCAGAATATTCATTATATACGAGAATATATTTATATAGAGAGATTATTATGATATAGACAATATTACTAATACCAATATTATTACTTAGAGACGAATATATTTATAAAATATATTATTAGACATACATAGGATTATATTAGAGAATATTTATTATATAGAGAGATATATTAGATGAATGTATAAGACAATATTATTTGTTATATTTGATTTCATTTTATGTTCTTATTATAGAGACAATATTAATTAGGATACCAATATTATTATATAGAGAAATATTATTATCTAGATAAATATTATTAGTATTAGAACAATATTATTATAATAACATTATATATACAGAAATATTCTCCTGGTTTTTAATTTACTATAATTCCCAGGAGCAGGAAGGTGTTTTTTCGATTTTCAGTGAAAGCGGCTCCGGCCTTAATGACTCGTTATTTTCGGAACATTTTTACTCTAATAGGTTATTTTGACTTATTTAGATGGTCCCTGCGGCTTTGCATATAGAGGATATTATCCACAGGGAAACAATGCTTTTATACTCTTCTTCATTCACCCACCCAGTCAGAGCCACAAGCCAAGTCGTTATTTCGATTCGATTAGTAGAGAGGGGGGGGGGGTTCCCTCATATCGAGACAAAGTCTAGAGAAAGGGAAACCATGGAAAAATAAAACAGGTTTTTTTTACCTTACTTTAATGAATTGATGTACTTTGATGTCTGAATAAAGGTTTTTTAGAGTTTAAAGAAACAAATTAATATTGTCTCTCTATTTCTTCTTTTTTTCTTCTATTCACAATTTATTGTGTTCAATAGATCAACGGGACTGAAATGTAGTTCTTGAAGACGTTTCGCTAGTCATACCACTGGAGTCCTCAATTCATGAATGACTTGTTACAATGATCTGTGCAATGTGTTTACCCTGGAAAATCCCATAGCATATCACCCAGGATGTGTTAAGGGTGTGAATTGGATAAGTGGCTAAGAGGTTGTTATAGGAACGCCCAGGAGTAAGGTGTTAGAAACAGCATGTACATGGCAGACAGTTGGTGTCGCCCCCCCACCTCTATTTAGGCTTGGTTTCTTTATTTGCACATAAATGGTCCTTCAGACAAACCTCTCTTGAGACCAGTCACGTTCCTGTGCACGTACTGTTTAACATTACAATCTTCAAAGGTACTTCCTTTATCCTTAATATGGCCAGGGTCACGGCTGAGTCCGTGACCCCGGAGGAACTGTGGGCTCTTCTGTGCTGGGCCATACGTTGATGCAGTTGCTGTATGGTCTCCCCCCACATACAAATCAGAGCATTCTTCACTGCACTGCACTGCGTATACTGTAAATTGTGTATATACTGTAAATTGTGTATACTGTAAATTGTGTATATACTGTAAATTGTGTATATACTGTAAATTGTGTATATACGGTAAATTGTGTATATAATGTAAATTGTGTATATACGGTAAATTGTGTATATACTGTAAATTGTGTATATACTGTAAATTGTGTATATACGGTAAATTGTGTATATACGGTAAATTGTGTATATACTGTAAATTGTGTATATACTGTAAATTGTGTATATACGGTAAAATATACACAATTTACCATATATACACAATTTACAGTATATACACAATTTACCGTATATACACAATTTACAGTATATACACAATTTACCGTATATACACAATTTACAGTATACGCAGTGCAGTGCAGTGAAGAATGGATGTCAAGTTCACTTTCACATTTTATTCTCCATTTTCTTCTGCAACTTTTCATCTCCCCTTTGCCCCCCGTCTAGTCCCTTTTTATTGTTATTCTTATAACCCTTGATCCCAATGAGTATCATTCCGTTTCCACTATCTTTTAGGTCTAAAGACCGGTCCACACGTTGTACGTTACCATCGTTCCATCTTTCCATCTGCCCCTGTCCTTTCGGGTCCCCCCTGCAGCCCTTGATTTCTTTGATCTTTCGGTCCTCTGCGCATTCTTTTCCTCCTCTCGCAGGATACTTACTCCTGCACCCAGTCTGCCTTTTTTTCATTTTTCCTCCCCTGCGTGACGGGTATTTTCACCTCCTGTCCCCCCCCATTCATGCCTTGACCAGTGCACTCCGCATACCGACTAGTGATCGATTCAGCATTAGTGATACAATGAAGATAGTACTTCTATGTATAGATTATAGAACAGTCCTACCCCCTTTTATATTGTATTACTGTTCATGATGTATTCAAGTCCCTCATCTCTGTAGGTTCCTCCTTTCCTGACCCCCGTTTCCTTCCTCGTTATTTTCTCTCTTACACCCCTTTCCCCTTTGCCCCCTCCTATCTTACTATCATAGTCATTATCTTATCTAATCTTCGATGTATATGTATTATCTATGCTCTCATCCGTATCTAGCTCATCTATACTGATCTATCACTATTATCTAGAAATCATCTATGCTATATCTATCATATCTAGTCTATCTATATACTATCTATCGTATCATGATCTAGATTAGATCCACCCTTAAGGATCATATTATAGTATCATTAGATACGATGTCCTCTATCTTGTATGACTATCGATCTATGCTCTTACTAGTCTTATACGTATAGACTAGTATTCACGATATGGATATGTATACGATGATTCTCGTACATCCTTCTTCCTCTCCCTTCTCTTCTCTTCTGTACCCTTCAGTTATGTTATACGACCTAGCTCATGCACGACTTTACGATCCCCCGTCTACGCTCACCCCCCCTTGGCCTGTGTGATAGATACTTTCCTGACATGCCCGCATACCATCCCTAGACTAGCATAGATAATAGATAGATACATAGATAGATAGATAGATGATAGATGAATAGGATGTGTATAGATAGATGATAGATCACGGGTGATAGATAGATAGAGAGATAGATAGATAGATAGATAGATAGAAGATAGATAGATAAGATATCGATTTTACTGTGTCAGTGATTCTCGCATATAACATCCCATCGTAACAATTCATTGGGTGATTCTGCTCCTCCAGATCTGATGGACATTTGAATATCTGGAAACATGTACAAAAGATAAAATGGTTTATTACGTTCTACCAATGTAATGAACTTCAGGTAAACTAAGTCAGACAGCGGGGGGGCACTTTAAAAGTCCTTATGGGGTCCGATGTTTAAAAACCTCCGCATGGTCATCAAATAACCACATGTCCATTTTCGAATAGTAAATTCCTCTCGTTATTTTAAAATAATCGCAGAGTATAAAGTACCAGGAGGAAAATCCAATGGTCTGCGTGTGGTCATCCCTGAAGGGCGAGGAACTATGGAACGATGGAAGTACACGTGGGACGGTTGTTGTAACCAAAGGCCCTTTGTAATAAAATTGGACCTTCTCGGGGTCCAGGTTAGATCAGGACCCGAGGCCACATGATGTGGGGCCATTGGTGCCCTGACGGGACCCTTAATACTAGACCTGTATCCAATGATTCATGAACTTGATTGTAAAATATTCCACTTTTATAAATCCAGTTTTGCAACCAACAGATTCATGTTATTTGTTAAGGGCAATCATGTCCACCCTAATCGTTTTTTTTATATATATATATATATAAGGTCGGGGCACCATCAAAGGACGGAGCGCTGTGGGAACGAATGGCTGTTGTAAAGTAGCGGTCGGAAATTTTTTTAACAAAATGGCGGTTGTTGGGGTGGGCAGGGATTCCCTACACTACAGAGAAAGGAATAAAGCTAGGTCGATGGCCAGACATGGATGGATCCGGATGGGGGAGGGAGTGGGATGGGAGGGGGGAAAGGGCGGAGGCCCCAAGAGGAGGAGGCGGAAACCTTTTGGACAGGAAGACAGCTCCTACTCTGCAGTTTTACTGGATTTGGACAAGCATTTGCGGGGGAACAATAAGGAGCAAGAGATGTAAGGTAAGGGAGTTCTTATTCACTACATAGTGGGGCAGTATGGGTTACATTTTTAGTTTGGGGGTGGATATTGCCTATTATTACAGGTGATTGGTTTAACCGGTTCACCTCACTGTGAGTAATAGAAAAAGATTTTACTTTGCCTTTAATAAGAGATTAGCCCAACTGGAGTAAAAATTGGCCTCAACCAATCAGATGATACTTTTCACGCTCTATATGCTGATTGGTTGGTTTGCACCTCTCAGTAAATAAATCCCTTTGTCCCTGGACCGTGACATCCCGGGGACCCGTGTAATAAACCCCAGTACTACTATTAGAAGGAAAAACACAGAGACAGAGAATATTAAGATAAAAGAGAAAATATTTTGGAAGGAGAGAATGAGAATATATAATAGAGAGAATATTATTATATAGAAGAATATTATTATATAGAGAGAGAATAGTATTATATATAGAGAGAATATTATATATAGAGAGGAGAATAGTATTATATATAGAGAGAATATTATTATATAGAGAGAGAATAGTATATATAGAGAGAATATTATTATATAGAGAGAATAGTATATATAGAGAGAATATTATTATATAGAGGGAGAATAGTATTATATATAGAGAGAATATATGTATAGAATATTATATTAAAGCATAGAGAGAGAATAAGTATTATATATAGGAGAATATTATTTATAGAGAGAGCATAGTTTATATATAGAGAGAAATTATTAGAGAGAATATTATTATAAGAGAGAGAATTAGATTAGATATAGAGAGAATATTATTATATAGAGAGATGTATATATAGAGAGAATATATATATTAGAGGAGAAAAGTATTATATATAGAGAGAATATTATTATATAGAGAATATTAAAATATAGAGAGAGAATAATATTATATATAGAGAGAATATTATATATAGAGAGAATATTATTATATAGAGAGAATATCATTATATAGAGAGAATATTTATATATAGAGAGAATATTATTAGATAGAGAGGGGGACTTGTATTATATATAGAGAGAATATTATTATATAGAGAGAATAGTATTATATAGAGAGAAGAATATAGTATATAGAGAATATTAAAATATAGAGAGAGAATATAGAGTATATATAGAGAGAATATATATATAGGAGAATATTATTATATAGAGGAGAAGATCATTATATAGAAGAGAGAATAATATTATATATAGAGAATATTATTATATAGAGAGAGAATAGTATTATATATAGAGAGAATATTATTATATAGAGACAATTAAAATATAGAGAGAGAGAAAATTAATATGAGCTATGAGAGAATATTATATATAGAGAGAATATTATATATAGGAGAGATAGTATTATATATGAGAGAATATATATATAGCGAGATAGTATTATATAGACAATATTATATATAGAGAATATTATTATATAGAGAGAATATTATTATATAGAGAATATTATTATATAGAGAATATTATTATGTAGAGAGAATATTATTATATAGAGAATATTATTATACAGAGAATATTATTATATAGAGAGAATATTATTATATAGAGAATATTATTATACAGAGAAAATATTATTATATAGAGAATACTATTATATAGAGCTGAAATATTATATTCAAGACAATATTAATTATAGACAGATATTATTATATAGAGAATATCATTATGTAGAGAGAATATTATTATATATAGAATATTATTATATAAAGAATATTATTATATAGAGAATATTATTATACAGAAGAACTATTATTTAGAAGAGAAATGTATTATATAGAAATATTCATATATAGAAAAGTGTTATTAGGAATATTATTATATCGACAAATATTATTATAATAGACATATTATATATAGACAATATATTATATGAGAGAATCTTGCGCATATTATAGAGACCATAGTATTTTATACCAGACAATATTATGATATAGACAATATTGTGCTATAGAGAGAAATAGGATTATAGAGGACAATATTATTATATAGGATAAAAATAAATTTTTTTTTATGATTATAGAGTGAATATTATTATATTAGACAATATTGATTAATACAGACAATATTATTATAGAGAACCCAAAAATAGTTTTTTTTTATTATATATAGAGAACTAGTATATATACAATATTATATATAGGACAATATATTATATAGAGAGATATATCTTATAGACAATATTATTATTAGACAATATTATTATATAGAGAGAATCATATTAGATAGACAATATTTTATATAGACCATTATTATTAATAGACCGTTATTAATAGAGAGAATATTCTTATATAGAGAAAGTATTATATAGACAATATTATTATATAGAAAGAAGATTATTAGATAGACAATATTTATGATATAGAACAATAATTATTATAGCGAGAGAGAATATTTTATTTAGACAATATTATTATATAGAGAGAATATTAGTATATAGAGGAATATTCTTATATATAGAGAATATATTATATAGAGAGACTTATTATGATATAGAACAATATTACTAATAGACAATATTATTATCTTAGAGAGTAATATATTTATTAGACAATATATTATATAGGACAAATGGATTATATAGAGAATTATTTATTATATAGAAGAGATATTATTAGATAGAAAATAGTATTATAGCGACAATATATTAATATTGTTTATTATTTTATTTTATTTTTATGTTTATTTATATAGAGAGACTATATATATAGGGGGGGGAACCCCCCAATATTATATATATAGAGAATATTATTATCTAGAGAGAATATTATTAGTATTAGAGAAAATATTATTATTAAGACACTATTATATATACAGAGAATATTCTCTGGTTTTTAATTCTACTATTAATTCCCAGAGAGCAGGAGGTGTTTTTTCGATTCAGTGACAAGCGGCTCCGTGCCTTAATGACTCGTTATTTTCGGAACATTGTATTTACTCTTTAATGAGGTTATTTTGACATTTATTTGATGTCACCTGCGCTTGCATATAGAGGATATTATCACAGGGGAAACAATGCTTATTATACTACTTCTTCATTCACCACATCCAGAGGTCCACAAGCCAAGCAGTTACATTTTCGATTGATATAGAGAGGGGGGGGGGGTCCCTCATCGAGACAAAGTGCTAGAGAAAGGGGAAATCCATGGAAAAATAAAAAGGTTTTTTTGTACCTTTGTAATGAATTGATTACTTTGATGTCTGAATAAAGGTTGTTTGAGTTTAAAGAACAAATTAATATTTCTCTCTATTTTTCTTCTTTTCTTCTATTTCACAATTTATTGTAGTCAATTAGATCAACGACGTTGAAATGTAGTTCTTGAAGACGTTTCGCTAGTCATCCGACTGGAGTCCTCAATTCAGAATGACTTGTACAAGAATCTGTGGCAATGTGACCCTGGAAAATCCCACATTAGCATATCACCGCCAGGTGTTAAGGGTGTGATTGATAGTGGCTAAGAGGTGTTATAGGAACGCCCAGAGTAAGGTGTTAAAACAGCATTGTACCTGGCAGACAGTTGGTGTCGAACCCCCCCACCTCTATTTAGGCTTGGTTTTCTTTATTTTGCACATAATGGACTCCTTACAAACCTCTCTTGAACCAGTCCACGTTCCTGTCGCGTTGTTAACATTACAATCTCAAAGGTAGCGGTCCTTTTATCCTTAATATGGCAGGGTACACGGCTGAGTCCTGACCCAGGAATTGGCTCTTCTGTGCTGGCCCTACGTTTGATGCAGTTGACTGTTGGTCTCCACCACATAAACATCAGAGCATTCTACTGCACTGCAAACTGCTTATCTGTAAATTGGGTATAATACTGTAAATTGTGTATACTTAAATTGTGTATATTACTGTAAAGTTGTGTAATTACTGGTAACATTGTGTATATACGGTAAATCTTGTGTTATAATGTAATTGTGTATCTAACGGTAAATTGGTGTATATACTGTAAATGTGTGTAATATCTGAAATTGTGTATATACGTTAAATGTGGGGTTAATACGGTAAATTGTTTATATCACTGTAAAGTTGGTATCTACTTAAAATGTGTAATACGGTAAATAATCACAATTTACCATAGTATACACAATTTACAAGTTAGTATCACAATTTACGTATATACACAATTTACATATCGTACACAACTTTACCGTATATACACAATTTACAGGATACCAGTCAGTGCAGTGAAGAATGCTCTTATTTGTATGTGGTGGGGGACACCCCTCGGTTTACATTGTCCTCCCCCCGGTGACCATTGTCCCTCCCCCCCGGTACATTGTCTCCCCCGGTTACATTGTCCCCCCCGGTTACATTGTCCTCCACCCGGTACCATTGGTCCCCCCCGGGTTACATTGTCTCCCCCGGTTACATTGTGTCCCCACGTCTCTCCCGGTTACATTGTCTCCCCGGTTACATTGTCTCCCCCGGTTACATTGTCTCCCCCGGTTACATTGTCTTCTCCCCGGTTACATTGCCTCCCCCGGTTACATTGTCTCCCCCGGTTACATTGTCCCCCCTGGTTACATTGTCTCCCCCAGTTACATTGTCTCCCCCTGAGTAGTTGAACTGCTAAACGATCCCCCGGCTCAGACGCCGGTTCTGCCCCAGACTGTAATTGGCTGTAAAGATTAGGGGGTGTAATATTATATATTAAGGGGGATTGAGTTGGACAGATCCGCACATCACACTGGATACAAATACAAGTTCAGTCTTGTTACCGGACGGGGTAGAAATTGCTGATGTTTTATTCTGGTCGCTGAATTAGCGAAACCGCAGACAGAGAAGGACAGAATATGTTCAGCGCTGTCACCTGTCAGGAATCGCACTTTGCTGACACAATAAAAACCCAGTTCCCTGTCTCGCTGATTTATAGTTTATCATCCCTATGAGAGACGCGATGGTGGGTTTGTTATTTAAATACAGTCGGTGTCTTCAAAGGGAACAGTCAATGTGGATGGTAAATCTGAATGTTTAAAGAAGATTCCGCCTGTAGCCCCCAAACCTGGTCATGTAAGAAGAAGGGGGGGTCACAGATTAACCAGAATTTGTATAATGTACTGACTGTGTCTCTGTGTTTAGACTTAAAAAACAACTATCCTCTAAACAGGTATTGACGTCACCTCTACACGTTGAGGAACTGCCTGAGGAAGCTCTGTGGAGTGAAACGCGTAGTGGTGACATCAATACCCGGAACTGGGAAGTATCTTTAGTGTTTTCAAGTCACGTGACTGTCTAAATACACACCGCGCTCTAAAGGAAACACGGTACACGGACCCCAAGAGCTGAGGCCACGGACGAGTGCCGGATAACCTTTGGGGGGTCGGTAGAACGTCGGTTTCAATTCCTACATTGAAAGGGCAGAGGCGGTGATGTATATATGCCTTTAATAATAATGTTTCATTACGTGTTGTGTGCCCACATCTCTACGGGACTATATTGTTTTGCTCTGGCTTCAGGGCCACATCTACCATTAGGCAGAGTGAGATATTTGTCTCAGGCGGCACCTCTGCACTGAAGAAGAAAGGCGGCAGACAGGCAGTGGTGAAATGATAGTGGCAACACAAGCTGTTTGAGAAATATCTGTTTCTAATCATTTACATTATTAATTTGGCTTGAAAAAGCCAAATTCCTGTTCTTTCTATTTCTTCTTCTTCTTTTTCTTCCGTTTTATTCTTCCGCTTTTTTGGACCGTATCTCCTCCCACAGTTTTTGAGCTAGAGACATGAAATTCGGTACAGACGTGCGGGACATATAGGAGAAGTGTGCTATCTTCTAGCTAAGGAATCCGCGGAAGCGTTACGGCGTTGTCGGTGAATTTCCACCATTTGTATGTATGGTCATAAATACAAATGGTGATACCCCCAACCCCCCCACACAGACCCAGGTACACCCACCTACTGACCTACCTTTCCATTCCCATGGAAGCCATATTTAAAGGGTAACTAAAGTCAAAAAAACTAATTTAGATTTATCCTCAAAAAAAGATAGTTTTATGGTTATAAACACAAAAAAGACATACCCCCCTCAACCAGACCCAGGTACACCCGCCTACTAATCTACTTATCCATTACAGTGGCAGCCATATTTAAAGGGTAACTAAAGTAAAAAAAACTAATTTAGATTTATCCTCAATAAAAAAAAGTTTTATGGTTGTAAACACAAAAAAGACATACCCCCCTCAACCACCCAGGTACACATCCCTACTGATCTAACTACCATTACGGTGGCAGCCATATTTAAAGGGTACTAAAGTCAAAACACAATTATATTTATCCTCAATAAAAAGATAGGTTTTTGGTGTAAACACAAAAAAGACATACCCCCTCATAACCAGACCCAGGTACAACACCCGCTACTGATCTACATTACCATTACTGTGGAAGCATACTTTAAAGGGTAACTAACAGGTCAAAAAAGCAAATTTTGATCAATATATCTGTTGTAGTTCAATTAGCATCAAACTGGACTTGAAATGTCAGTTCTTGGGATGATATTTTCGCTAGTCATCCGACTGGCTTTCCAATTCAGAATGACTTGTACAAGAATCTGTGGCATTATGGTACCCTGGAAAGTCCCAATTAGCATATCACAGCCGGGTTTAGGGTGTGATAGATAGTGGCTAAGAGGTGTTAGGGAACGCCCAGAGTAAGGTGTTAAAACAGCATTGTTTGGTTGGTTCGACCACCAACTGTCTGCCATGTACAATGCTGTTTTAACACCTTACTCTGGGCGTTCCCTAAACACCTCTTAGCCACTATCTAATCACACACCTTAGCACCTGGCTGTGTATATGCTAATTGGTGATTTTCCAGGGTACATAATTGCCAACAGATTCTTGTGTCATTCTGAAATTGAGAAGCCAGTCGGATGACTAGCGAAACGTCTTTCAGAACTACATTTCAAGTCCAGTTTGATCTAATTGAATACAACAGATATACCCATATCCTGGAGGAAG